>JAYMTH010000726.1:0-18353 GCA_036897465.1 Pelargonium australe
TTTAGCCATAAATTAAAGGTCCCAAGTTGCAATTGAATTTCCTAATATTTAAAGTCGAGATCTCAAGTTGAGATGCAATTACTTTATTGCATCATTCAATATTTATATCCCTACACATTTAGAGTAACCCGCTTAACTTAAATATTTAAGTGACATGAAACAAAACGTGACCTATATATTTAGATTTGGATGTACTTAATTTAGTTAGTGGTAATTATTATTTGCTTGGAATTCATTTCCGTGGTTTCAACAACCTATCCTAAAATTCTGAGCTTAAAATTAAAGCTGTCCTAAATGAGATAGAAATTTGAGTAACATGGTAATGGACACATGCATGATCTTGATTTTGCACACCCATTAATTCCATTGATGTCTAATAAATATCTTCATATATAGTAGTAATTGCTATCCAACAACTTTCTGAAATTACTACCAAAACAGGGAAGAACCAACCTGAGCACCTACCCATCGCATTCAAATTCTTCCCCCAAACTACAATCCAACGCCCAATTGCACCCAAAAACCAAATATACATGTACCTCATTTATTATGGTCACCACGCCTCAATATTATTCATGTGATAAGGGAAAGTTAATTGAAATATCATTTAATACATAATTGGACATTCTCATAAACGTTTTTCTTTGATTTTTCCTTTCCTTACAAATATAAATAATACATAATTGGAAATTATTATAAATGTTTTTCTGTTTTATCGGAAAAGTTTTTTGTTTTTGTTTTTGTTTAAGCCATGATGGTCCTGAGCAGACTCGCACTATCGCGATAGACACTTTTAAGCTATTTGAGCATACCCAGACTAATCATCATTCGAGACTTGGTCACAAAGTTAAGCGTTTCTCACTTCTCCCTCACAGGTGTGTTGAGTGAGAATCGAACTTGAGGAAATTTTTTCTAAGTAAATATTGATGAATATCGTGTGTTAAAGGTATCAAACACTTAATAAACGGTGTGGCTCCCACGAGGAATTTATATCACATTTTCTATTGAACTGTCAGACTCCACGTGTGGAACTGATGACTCCAACCAAAGTTGGGATCAATGGTTGCAAGTAGTTGCTCTCTGGCGGAATGCTTATAAGATATTATTCAGTTAGGTAAAGATGACTCGCTTGCCAGATACATGTACACCGCATAAGCTCTTTGAAAATTTCGTAACGAATTGGTTAGGAAGAAGATGTGGTATGGGTTCTTTTTTTTTTAAGCCGACTTTGATTTCATTAGTTAGGTTTTGATGGAGAGTGGCTAAATCGTTGGGAGAGAGTGAGGGAAGGACGCTCAAACTCGCGATGTTGAGTTTATTTAACTTCGATAAAAAAAAGGTAATCACATTTGATAATCAGCTTTAAATTTATTTGTTTCATGTTAAATACTTCTTATTCTTTCAGTTACACACGGAACCCCCTCTTCAATTTATTTCATCTCGCAGTGACGAAAAGTTATTAAAGATGCTTGTGGTGACATTATTCTCTTTTTCCTCCGCGTGCGCTTAAGCACTCTTACCTAAACCGCAACAATTGAATTTCCATGACCATAATTACAACAACTTTTCTCCCAGCTCCTTTGAAGCCAATTCTTAATATTAAACAAGTAACCGTTTCTAGTTTTCTCAATCGAAAAATTTATCGAATAAAATGGTTTAATACGAAATTTCATGAATTAGTTCCATTAAAAAAAAAATGGCTCTACACAATTCAGTGAATTCAGAACTATTTTAGGCTCTCCTTGAATCCATTAAAAGAGGATAAGGAGAATAAGTGTTTTTCTCGTGCTCATCCCTCTTTGGAATAAAATCAAAGTACCAATAACACAAATAAATCTCCACAAAATCAAATATTGATATTCCAAAGAAATCTTCGCAACCCAATAATACACTAATATTCTTTTCCTCTATTGTTATATGCTCCAACACACTTTCTCGTTCGCCACGTCACCCATCTCTTCAACTGGACTGGACGCATGTCCTGACAAGTCAAAAGCTTCCAAACCACCACTCAAACCCCTCCACGTGGCAACAAAACCATCCAACGTCCTACGTGTCGCAATATGATTGCAGGGGTCAGAAGAGAGCTCCCAGTTCAGCTGAACTCGGTTCGGTTCGGTTCCAAACCAGTACTGTACCAAACAATCCAACTACAGTTCTAGTTAAAAAATCTGGCCAGCGCGTGAGATTCAAACCTGGGCACTGGGAGTGGGGTTCTGTGTGATTCGCTGTGTTGTCTTTTAGAAAATACATTCAGCAGAGCACAGAGCAGAGAGAGACGAGCACAGAGGGTTTTGGGGGAGAAGGTGTAGGAACCGAGAAGAAGAAGAAGAAGAAGAGAGAGAGCAGAATAGGCCGTGCGATAGACCGTGGAATCAAAGAATCACAATTCATAAAAGGTCTTCTTTTTTTCGTTACTTATTCTTTTTTTGGGACAAAATTTTTACTATAAAATTTCCTTTTTCTTCTTCTTCATCATCCTGTTTTGCGTGCTTCGTACGGTCTATCCCACACTCTAATCTGCTTCTTCTGCAACAATAACTGTTACTTGCTCTCAATTTCCTCCCTCCCTCACTGTCTCCATCTCCATCTCTCTCTATATACTCAGAGAGCGTGCGTACCTGCGAGCTGCTTTATTATTGTTGTTGTTATTCTTATTATTTTTGGTGTTTTAGCTGAGGTTTTAGATTTTGGATCGTGGGTTTGTCTTCCAATTTTCATCTTCTTCGATGATTACAGTTTAGCATTTTTTTTTTCTTTCATGAAATTGAATTGATATATTCATATATCTGTAAGTTGAGAGGAAGGTTATGGAGGAAGGAGGCAATAGGGTTTCGGGCTCTGGTGTTGGGGCAGAGAATGTGAGGCCATCCTACTGGCTGGATGCTTGTGAGGATATTCCTTGTGATATTATTAACGATTTTGTGGATTTTGATAGTTCTATTGTTCCAGAGCCCGTTGAGAATGTTGATACCAGTCAAGATGGTGTTGGGCTTGGGAGTGATTTTTTTGGGGGGATTGACCACATTCTTGACAGTATTAAGAATGGCAGTGGGTTGCCTCTGGTTGCAGAGGAGAGCAATGGTGTTGGTGTTGTGGTTGGGAATGGAGTGGAGGAGTGTGCTGCTGTTGGGGAGGTATGCTTAGAGAAGGAGGGAGCTAGGGTTTGCAGGGGGCAAGGAGACAACGGCTCCATTGGGCAATCAAATGGTGGCCGCCAGGAGAGTAAGTGTTTAGGGAGGAAACGTTCCATCCAGGATTGTTATAACGGAGGTGGTCAGAATAGGAAGCAAAATGAAGTGGCTAACGGTAATGGAAATGGTAAGTTATTGAATGGGAAAGGAGAAGGCAAGTTGGATATTTCAAGCAACGGGAACGGGAACGGAAACGGGAATGGGAATGTAAATGGAATGTATTGGCACGACAATAGGGGAAGTCGAACTTTTAGGGATAGGGATATAAATAGCGATGAACGGAATGGTAAAAGGGCTAGGCATAGTAGCTATACGAGTAGCGACATGTATTTTCCAATAAGAGGGGATTGCTACTCCAGAGACCGGGAGAGGTCTAGTCGAAAGAGGCCTCATGATTGGGATGACATTGATAGGAGAGATAAGGAGCATGTGAGGAGAAGAGAACATTATAGTAGTGGTGGTAGAAGGGATGGTAGAGACAGAGATTGGAGGGACCGGGAACCAAGAGGTTATTGGGAAAGGGAGAAGCCAGGATCGAATGAGATGGTTTTTCGCATTGGTTCCTGGGAAGTGGATCGAATCAAAGAGGCGAAGGCAGCCGCGGATAGAAAGCAGGAGTCCAATGGAACATCAGAAAAGGAACCAGTGGTACCTAAGGAGAAACTTCCTGAGGAGCAAGCTCGCCAATATCAATTGGATGTTCTTGAACAGGCGAAGAAGAAAAATACGATAGCCTTCCTTGAAACAGGAGCGGGGAAGACCCTTATTGCCGTTCTCCTTATTAGAAGCATCTGTAATGATCTGCAGAAACAAAATAAGAAAATTCTCGCCATATTTCTGGTTCCTAAAGTTCCACTTGTTTATCAGGTATACTTTTGTTCAGTTTAGGAATTTATTAATTTATGGTGTCCATTAACTGCAAAATGAGTTAATGTTGTTCTTATGCTTGCCCAATTTCAGCAAGCAGAAGTAATTCGTGAGCAAACTGGCTACCAGGTGGGTCATTATTGTGGTGAAATGGGTCAAGATTTTTGGGATGCTCGCAGGTGGCAGCGAGAGTTTGAATCAAAACAGGTATATTTTATTCACATTAGTTTTGATGGTTAAATTTGATTTGCCTTTCTCCCAGGCTATTTCTTACATCATTGAAATGGAATATGTATATTTTTTTCTAGTTGTCTTGCCTTTTTAATTTAGGGAAATAGATTGTTAGATTCTCGCAGACTTAGTCCCTTTTTTTTTTTTACCAGTTCAGCAAACAAGGTTGAACTTAAAAGAAATTAAAAAAAACATAATGTTGATTGAGAGTAATTCTACTGTAGGTGCTTTTAGCTAACTCACTTTAGTGCAAATTACTAATTAGTATATTAGTCACAGTGCTTGTAGGTTAGTGATGCACTCAAGAGCTTGAATCCCTTGTTTTTTATTGAGAAAAAAGAAAGAGTAACCAAACCAAGTCTAGGAACATGTAATTACAGTTTAACATATGCTTCTATTTAATACAGAGGGGGGTGGGGTGGCGAGATTGCAGAGATGGACGAGGGAAATTAAAGGTTAAAATGTTACACAACTGACTCATGCCATTCTTTAATGCTCGTTAGTTCTATGCTATACAGACATTCCCTTGGATAGAACATGCTTTCTGAGAGCAGTACCTTTGGTGCAGTAACTTCCTAGTACAATTTAATTAGAACGCATACCGTACTATTATTTATATATGAAGCATGACTGCATGACTTATAAATTATGTCAATTTGAAACTTGTATTAGGTAATCTTTGTATGTTCTTCAAAGTCCATTCCCCCCCCCCAGATTACTGTAATAATTAAAAGCATTTTGTACACAATCTGATTTAGGCCTTCGTCATGAGAAATATATGAATGAATTACCTGTTTGGCATTATGTGACCCATTCTTCTCTATGCAAATCTATTTCTCTGAGCATGCTGGCTGGTTTCTGTTCATTGGTTTGTGTGAGTTCGATCTGGACTTTGATTCTAGAAGGGGTTCTGGAGGGTAACCATCCTCTCAATGGGCTTGCCTTTTTTAATTTATTTATCCCTGTAGGCTTCTTAGGTTTATTCAACCAGATAGTGCCAAACTTTTTCTTTGCAATAGTCTTTAACTTTTCCTGCATCAAAGTTTGAGTCTGCCAGCCATTGGACTATAAAGTTGTATATTTTCAAGAAATAGTAAGTAGAAGATCTTTTAAGGATCCTGCCCTTCTTCCTGTATAATGTGCAAAAGTAAAAGGAGTGAGCTTATCTTTCTCATTGTATAGGAATGATTTGTTGTGATGCTATTCTTGTTATCTGCTTATCTTGAGGATGGTTTAGTTAGAAAATGGATTTTGATATGGTTAGACATGAATGCTGAAGTTATGCTGTGTATTTCTTTCAAAGGGTTAATGGCATTTTGGTTGTTTAATTAATTATGGATTTTGATACTCTCCTCTGCACCGTTGCTTCCCTTTGGGTATCAAATGTGGAAGTACTAAAAATTCTCTGATGCAAGAAGTGGGCTGGTGTCATTTTGTTGTTAATTGACCAGCAATAACCTGAAGGTCCAAAGATTTTCTGGGAGCTCAAAGTTCAATTTTCATGGTTGCCATACCAAATTATTCTTGTACAGGCCAAACTAATATGCTATAGTTCTAAAGCAGGTTCATCGTGTTGCTCCAAGTCAACTATATTATGGTGAAGGTCAATGTGGTTTCTATATCATACTGTAACATGACAACAAATGTATATGCCAATCTTCTATTTGTCACTTTAGTTTGATAAACATACAAATTTCTATTACTATGTAGCCTTTCACATCAAATGATTCCACATTGAGCTTGAATAGGCAAAAACATTTAATTAGTTCTTGTTTTAGTTGCCTTGGATTTGTGTCCTTGTTGTGGCAAGTGGGAACACTTCTCATGAAAATTGCACTTTTGGTATATATGTGGACTGGTGTGCTCTTTTCCATATAATTGATTTCAAAATTTGGAGTGTCTATCTGATATCTATATATTTAAGGAAATAATGAAAACCTTTAATGATGAAAACTATGGTGTTATCATAAAATATCTGAAAGTTATGCAATTATGTTTTATTCAACTTATGTTGGTGCTCTTGTAAGATGGTATGGTGCTTGCTTTTCATCACTTCTACATTTACTGCAGGTTTTGGTGATGACAGCTCAAATTCTGCTGAACATTCTGAGGCATAGCATAGTTAAAATGGATGCAATCAATCTACTGATTCTTGATGAGTGTCATCATGCTGTGAAGAAACACCCATATTCTTTGGTGATGTCTGAGTTCTATCATACTACGCCTAAGGAGAAAAGACCATCTGTTTTTGGGATGACTGCTTCTCCTGTGAATTTAAAGGGTAGGGTTTGCAATTTGCATGCATGACAAATTGATTGCACTTTTTTCAGATGAAGTTACTGATTGCTATGGAAGAAGATCAAAATTTTACTGTCACTTTGACTTAAATTCCTTTTTTCTTGCTCTAACCTTCTAAGTATATGTTGCCATGATTTTGTCTTATTTAGGTGTTTCGAATCAGGTGGATTGTGCAATAAAGATTAGTAATCTTGAAAGTAAACTTGATTCTGTAGTTTGTACAATAAAAGATCGCAAGGAACTTGAGAAACATGTACCAATGCCCTCAGAAGTTGTGGTAGAGTATGACAAACCGGCCAGTTTATGGTCCCTTCATGAACAAATAAAACAAATGGAACTTACAGTTGAAGAAGCAGCACAATCAAGCTCTCGAAGAAGTAAATGGCAATTTATGGGTGCTAGAGATGCTGGGGCAAAGGAAGAACTGCGCCAAGTTTATGGTGTCTCCGAAAGAACAGAAAGTGACGGGGCCGCTAATTTGATTCAAAAGTTGAGGGCAGTCAATTATGCTCTTAGTGAACTGGGCCAGTGGTGTGCTTACAAGGTAACATATACAAGTGTCATAATTCTTTTAATAGGTGTTGGTAAACTCATCAGTTTGTTATGCTATAATTTGTCAACTTATTCATTAACTTTTTTGCAGGTTGCACATTCCTTTTTGACAGCTTTGCAGAATGATGAGAGAGCAAACTATCAGCTGGATGTCAAGTTTCAAGAATCCTACCTGAACAAAGTTGTATCTCTCTTACAATGTCAAGTATCAGAGGGTGCTGCCTCTGACAAGGATATGAAAGCTGCTGATACGGAGAGTAAAGATGCTAAAGAAGAAGTTGAGCCTGATGAGATTGAGGAAGGAGAGCTTCCTGACAGTCATGGTGAGTTTGAATCTTGATTCTTTGATAACCATGTTCAGTTAAATGATTCTAGATTCTGCATATGTAATTTTTGGAAATTGGTGTGGGCCTGTTGAAAGTGTATCATATCTGACTACACAAGTGAAAATTTTGAACATAGCTATATACAGACACCAAAAATAATTCAACTTCATGAATGATTGGTTATTAGATATTGTGTTGTTGGAAGGCAGGGTTCAGCAAATGCTATGGTGCTCATTAGTGTCTACTAACACCATCTAATTGCAAGCTTGGATAGCATTAAGCCTACACTCTCTGATCAAATATTCATGTGAGTTTGATGGAAAACATTTTATAGTTTTTACAAGCTAATTTACTTGTGTGACATAGTTGTCTCTGGCGGGGAGCACGTGGATGTGATTATTGGAGCTGCTGTGGCTGATGGCAAAGTGACTCCAAAAGTGCAGTCACTGATTAAAATACTTCTCAATTATCAAAACACAGAGGATTTTCGTGCGATCATCTTTGTTGAGCGAGTTGTGACTGCTCTGGTTCTACCTAAGGTCAATATTTTGCAATTATGTCTTTGTTAGATCAGTTGTCCTTCCAAATTTCTCACCGTTGTGCATTGTGTGCGTCCAATCATGCAGGTCTTTGCAGAGCTTCCATCTTTAGGTTTTATCAAGTGTGCTAGCTTAATTGGGCACAACAATAGTCAGGAAATGCGTACATGCCAAATGCAGGATACAATTGCCAAATTTCGAGATGGTCGTGTATGTCTTAATTTCACGCTTGGTCAAAATAACTGAAATATATATTACTTGTATTAATTAATAAATGCTTGCATTTGCTTTGCAGGTGACGTTGTTAGTTGCCACTAGCGTTGCTGAGGAAGGGCTTGATATTCGACAATGCAACGTTGTTATCCGTTTTGACCTAGCAAAAACTGTTTTGGCATATATTCAGTCCAGAGGCCGTGCAAGAAAACCTGGGTCAGATTATATCTTGATGGTTGAGAGGTAGTCTAATTGAGTCTTTCTGTGTCAGCATAGAGTTATGACTGTTTATGCGAATTTTATCTCTTAATTAATGGTGGATTATAAGCGTTCAAATTTTTATACTCAGGGGGAATTTGTCACATGCTGCATTTTTAAGGAATGCCAGGAACAGTGAGGAGACCTTGCGGAAAGAAGCAATTGAAAGAACTGACCTTAGTCATCTTAAGGGTTCCTCAAGATTGATTTCTGTGGATACCGCACCGGGTACAGTGTACCAGGTGGAGTCCACTGGTGCTGTTGTGAGTTTGAATTCTGCTGTTGGACTAGTTCATTTCTACTGCTCTCAGCTTCCCAGTGACAGGTGAAGGATTTAATTCATCCTTATACATGTTTTGAGTTAATATCATTGGTTAGTATGGATGTATCACCTGATACATTGCATCCTTTATCCAGATATTCTATACTACGTCCTGAGTTTACCATGGAGAAGCATGAGAAGCCAGGAGGTCCCACTGAATATTCATGCAAACTTCAACTTCCTTGCAATGCTCCTTTTGAAAAACTAGAGGGCCCTATATGCAGCTCAATGCGCCTTGCACAACAGGCATGCTATTATGTTATAACAATTTAGAAACTAATAAAATTCATTCAAGAATATTAGTTTATTCTATATATCTTTTTCTTTTTCATTTTTCTTTTGCAGGCTGTATGTTTGGCTGCTTGCAAGAAGCTCCATGAGATGGGAGCATTTACTGACATGCTCTTGCCAGACAAGGGAAGTGGGGAAAAAGGAGAGAAGGTTGACCAATATGATGAGGGAGAACCACTTCCCAGGACTGCTAGGCATAGGGAGTTCTATCCTGAAGGTGTTGCTAATATTCTTCAGGTTAGTTCGTTCTGCATGATTCATACTAGCTGTCTGCTTGTTATATTTTGGGCATGTGGAAACAAGCAAAAGACAACCTTACAGACACACTACTTAATGACAAAATCAACTTCCATGAATGTGTCATTGAGCTATCAAAATGTTTTGGTTTGGCTAATACCTTTTTGGGTACCTCATCTGCTTTGTATTGGTTTATCAATTTGACACTTAAATTTTCGCTCACTTTGGTTTTAAATTAATGTCCACTTCATCATTATACTTATAATAGTCAATCACTACCTCTGTTTTATAGCAAGTATCATTTTAGAGTTTTTCGCACCAATTAAGAAGTCATGTAAGATGACTTATATAACCTTACATAGCTGTTTGTGCACTCATTAATTACTTCTAGTATTAGTGGTAAATATTGTACTTGGGAACATAAAAGGGGCATAATTGCAAAACCAAGTGCATTTTATCGTAGAATGGCACTTATTTTGAAACGATTTTTGCTTTTTTAAAATGACACTTATTTTGAAACAGAGGTAGTATATTAGTCGGTGCTAATTACTGGACGTGGAGCTTTCAAATGCTATCCAGAATTGAAAAGGGAATGATTAGGCTATTGTTGCTGGTTGGTAGCTAAAGGTTCATACTTCATAGGGATGTCTTATTATAGGTTTTCTAAAGGTGTAAGAGAAGTGGTTTATTTGGAAATTGAATCGAAGGCAAGTTTTGGCTCTAAGTGGTACCCATCAATGGTGACATATTATTCCTTAAGCTTTTGAAGATAAAATAAAAATGCAAATTTCAAGCCTCTTAATATTTTTACGTTAGATTCTTGTTAAAAGCAACCTTTAAGATTGTACCTGTGATGTGAACTATGGCAAAGTCTTGCATGAGATTTTGTGCGTATTTGATACTCTTAGAGTGTTTAGCTGTTCAACATAGAAAAAGGACTCTAGGAATCTAGAACATCATATAGTACACCAAATAATCTAACTTTTTATTAATCACTTAGTGTATGACTTAGAAATGAAAATAATATTTTCCACATTAAATTAATCATATTTTGCATGACTGAGATGATAAAAATATTTTTTCCCATCTTCTGCTCCAGGCTCCTTAACATAGTCAACAGTGAATGTTCTATGCATTATCTCATAATTTGTATAGTACAGGAAAAGATTATTATATAATAGAAATAATATACTTTATTCATGTGGTGCTGTGCACAATATCTTTACATGCAACACTCAAATTGTGTATCTTATCTTATGATACTAGACATTATTGTAGAGTTTCTTGCCCCTATTCTTATGCAGTTCAAAATTGTTTCAACTTTCTCTGGTCTTTCAGGGAGAGTGGATCCTATCTGGAAGAGATGGTTGCAATGATAGTAATAAATTGTTTCATCTGTATATGTATTCTGTTAAATGTGCAAACATCGGCTCTTCAAAAGATCCTTTCTTAACTCAAGCTTCAGAGTTTGCAGTACTTTTTGGCAATGAGCTAGATGCAGAGGTATCATAATTTGTATTCACTCATTTATATAATATATGAAGTATTTACCTCAACTGTTATATTATTAACAGGTGTTATCGATGTCGATGGATCTATTTATCGCTCGTACCATGAAAACAAAGGCATCTCTTGTCTTCAGGGGGCAAATAGATATTACTGAAAGTCAGGTTGATTGCTCATAATCTTATTTGCATTGTTATAATTTTATTTTCTGATTTTATACATCTCTAACAACTTTTTCATGTGCAGTTGGCATCCCTTAAGAGCTTTCATGTAAGACTCATGAGCATTGTACTGGATGTGGATGTTGAACCTTCCACTACTCCTTGGGATCCTGCAAAGGCTTATTTGTTTGTCCCTGTGGTTGGTGACAGTGATGTTGATCCTATCAAAGAACTAGACTGGGATCTTGTTGAAAAAATAATTGGAACAGATGCATGGAACAATCCCCTCCAGAAAGCTCGACCTGATGTTTACCTTGGCACAAATGAGCGGACGCTAGGTGGAGATAGAAGGGAGTATGGTTTTGGAAAATTACGCCATGGCATGGCTTTTGGACAGAAATGCCACCCCACCTATGGTATCAGAGGAGCTGTGGCACAATTTGACGTGGTGAAAGCTTCTGGATTGGTTCCCAATCGTGATGCGACGGAAATGCCAAAACATGTTGGTTTAGCCAAAGGAAAGCTGATGATGGCTGATACTTACTATGATGCGGAATTTCTGGTTGGGAGAATTGTAACAGCAGCTCACTCAGGGAAGAGATTTTATGTAGATTCTATTCGCTATGATATGACTGCAGAGAACTCATTCCCAAGGAAAGAAGGATATCTTGGTCCTCTGGAGTACAGCTCATATGCTGATTACTACAAGCAGAAGTATGATTAAACCATCCTCAATTTGTTTATTTGGTTCCTTTATATCTTCTTATTAACACACAAGCATTTACATGTGAGAGTGTCCTTTAATCTTCTATTTTGACTGTCCTAAAAATGTCTGGGTTCTAATCGAGGACTGCATAGCCACAATGCACCACAGATGTTGTGCCTGAAGAATAATGAAAGCTTTTCTTCATCTGTATGGAACTAGTTAACTACTGTCAGACATGTATCTGTGGGCCTCTCTTTTTCATGTTCCTCTACAGTAGTTTACAAGTCCTTACAGATTGGTGAAGCTTTTTGTTTCTTCTTGCACAACAGATGTTGCATTTGGCTATGGGGTCTTTTAAATCACACAGGTATGGAGTTGAGTTGAACTATAAGCAACAACCTTTAATAAGAGGGCGTGGTGTTTCATACTGCAAGAATCTCCTGTCCCCTCGATTTGAGCACGCAGAAGGTAGGCTATATGCTTCGGTAAACTATATCTGACCTAAATCTACTTTATGTCTTTGGCGTAGTTAGATAATGGGCTGTCATTTCTGTGGTAGATGAGGGTGAATCAGAAGAGTCTCTTGACAAAACTTATTATGTCTTCCTCCCCCCTGAACTCTGTTTTGTTCATCCACTCCCTGGATCCCTTGTTCGAGGTGCCCAGAGATTACCCTCAATAATGAGGAGGGTAGAAAGCATGCTACTTGCAATACAAATCAAGGATATAATTGATCATCCTGTCCCTGCTTCTAAGGTATTGTACTTTTGGATTGATGGATGTTTAGTATTACTATTTAATTAATTATATTGTAAATTTTTATACATGATCTCTGTCTGCAGATCTTGGAAGCCTTGACTGCTGCTTCATGCCAGGAGACTTTTTGCTATGAGAGAGCAGAGCTTCTGGGAGATGCTTACCTTAAATGGGTTGTTAGCAGATTTCTTTTTCTTAAATATCCCCAGAAGCACGAGGGCCAGCTTACGAGAATGAGACAGCAAATGGTGAGTAACATGGTTCTCTATCAGTATGCACTGAGTAAAGGACTTCAATCATACATCCAAGCAGATCGCTTTGCACCATCTAGATGGGCTGCTCCTGGTGTCCTGCCTGTCTTTGATGAGGAGACTAAGGATGGAGAATCACTATTTGATCAGGATAAATCAACTACTGATACCCCACCAGGAATGAATGCTCTAGGTGATGGGTATGACCTTGATGAAATGGAAGATGGTGAGCTTGAGAGTGACTCAAGTTCTTACAGAGTCCTTTCTAGCAAGACGCTAGCAGATGTTGTTGAAGCACTGATCGGAGTTTATTATGTTGAAGGTGGGAAGCATGCTGCTAACCACTTCATGAAATGGATTGGGATTAAGGTGGAGTCTGATCCAGAAGAGTCTGAGTGTGGACTAGGGCTATCCTCTGTACCAGAGAGCATACTGAGGAGTATCGACTTTGATTCTCTTGAAGCTGCCTTGAATATCAAATTTAGAGACAAGGGTTTGTTAGTTGAAGCTATCACTCATGCTTCACGACCATCATCTGGTGTATCTTGCTACCAACGTTTGGAGTTTGTTGGTGATGCAGTCTTAGATCATCTCATTACAAGACACCTGTTCTTCACCTACACAGATCTCCCCCCAGGCCGCTTGACTGACTTACGTGCTGCTGCTGTGAATAATGAAAACTTTGCACGTGTTGCTGTTAAACATCAGCTTCATATGCATCTTCGGCATGGGTCGAGTGCCCTTGACAAGCAGGTATTTTCATACTTACCTGCTTATACTTGTTTCTTGGATTGGGCCGGTATATGGGCAAGAGCATAATGTCCTCGTTGAGTTTTATTTGTACGAGGCTCTGAATAGTTTCTTTTGGCTTCTATTTTCAGATCCGTGATTTTGTGAGGGAAGTTCAAGATGAATTGTTAAAGCCAGGGTTCAACTCATTTGGTTTGGGAGATTGCAAAGCTCCTAAAGTTCTGGGCGACATTGTTGAATCTATTGCTGGTGCAATCTTCCTTGATAGCGGGCGTGATACTGCAGTTGTCTGGAAGGTTAGTTATGGTCAAGTTATATACATTTTCTCCTTTCCTTGCCTCGACTTTTTATTGTGTTGGGATATTTGATATAAGAAATGTTATATGCTAATTCATGCATTACCCAGGTGTTCCAACCTTTGTTGCATCCAATGGTTACTCCTGAAACGCTGCCAATGCATCCTGTGCGAGAGCTGCAAGAGCGTTGCCAGCAACAAGCTGAAGGTTTAGAATACAAAGCCACTCGAAGTGGCAATTTGGCTACTGTTGAAGTCTTTGTTGACGGTGTCCAGATTGGAGTTGCTCATAATCCACAGAAGAAGATGGCACAGAAACTAGCTGCCAGGAATGCGCTGGCTGTTTTGAAAGAAAAAGAGATGGTTGAAAGAGAGGCTAAGGAGAAGGAAGATGAGCAAGGGGGGAAGAAAAAGAATGGGAACCAGACATTTACTAGACAAACCTTGAATGATATCTGCTTGCGCAGAAATTGGCCTATGCCTCTTTATCGGTAAGGAATCATAGAAAACTTTTGGAGAAGATGTGCTGTAAATCATGGAATGCTAACTTGGTTGATTTGCATCTTTAGGTGTGTGAACGAGGGTGGTCCAGCACATGCAAAGAGGTTCACATTTGCTGTACGTGTGAATACGACTGACAAGGGATGGACGGATGAATGTGTCGGCGAGCCTATGCCAAGCGTCAAGAAGGCTAAGGACTCGGCCGCAGTTCTTCTGTTAGAACTCCTAAGTAAGTGGCATTCTTCATAACTCCGCATGAAGAAAAGCACATAACATGTCTCATTTGCGGCAAGTGAATGCCATCTTCTGCAATCACAATATTGTGTCTGTCATTGGTATCAGATGCCGCCAGGCAAGCCATTTGTAGCATTATGCGACCCTATGTTGCATCAAAATAATCTCTCTATTGCTATTGACTGATATAAACCGATTGTATACCAATAGTTGATAAATTGAAAAATAGATAGACAATAATGCCATTCTTCATTTGACCCTCAACTTTATATCTCTGCAACTGCAATTTTGATTGGTTCTGCCAAACCTTCACTGTCTAATTTTTTTGCAAATGTTATAATAGTAAATGCTGCTTTTGAAGACTTAAATGAATATCCTATGTTGCTGGCATAGCATATACCAACATAGCGTTTACATTGTTTGCAGGAAGAAAATGTAAAGAACCAACTCAATTAAAAGTCATGTGCAAGGGCATTTTTGCTTTGAACGTGACCCATGCACAAGTCGGGACCTTTAGTCACCGATGCTCTAATACCTTGTAAAGAACCAAGTAGACTAAAAGTTTAAGCGGATAGTTGAAAACTCAATATTAGTTTTACACTCTACAGGAAATGCCCATTTACTTTTGCTCAAAGTCCCCAAAACTATTCATTTTCCCCATCTTGCTTCACCATAATATATAGATCTCTGGATTTTGTTCAATTCAGAACAAATTTTGTTTAAAGTTGAAACCACTCTTCTCAAGTGCAGTAGTGATTCACCACCTTACAATTACATGCCTTTATTGAAAGAAAAAGGAACAGGTACAGGTAAATCTGGAAATTTATTGCTTTGTAAAGGTGTGGAGCTTTAGCTCGTATTACAAATTCATACATTAGCTACTTCATAGATATTGTTATATATAACTATACCAAATTCCAGTAAAGAATTTAGTTTATACATGTTTATAGTCCATTTCTTGGACTTTCGAATCTTAAAAGCAACATCAATAACTATCCGAATCACAGTAATCGTTGGTAAAACGACTTATTAAAGTCACTGGATTGTAGATCGTACTTATTTATTCAGAGTCTGGAGTATGTACTCTGCATAGAGATCCCTGTAACCAGTATAACACAAATTATGAGCCTCAGTTTGGGTAGAAAATATACGTGTAACTGCTGGCGTATTTTGATTCAGAAACATAAACTTACATTGAATACTGAACAGCACTCAGAGCTTTGTCTGAAGGTAAAAAGTCATTGACTGCAACCTCCTTGTTTTCATTCTTCTTGTCTGTGAAATAGTGTTAAGAATCCAGACATAAACCTCAAGAGTTGGAAACAAATTAAGGAAATAGTAAAAGGATACAGTCTTCAAAGAAGCGACGGATCTCAGACAGGCGATGAGGGGCTAGCTGACTGATATCAGTGTAGTGCTTGTACTCGGGATCATCAGCACAAACTGCAATGATCTTATCATCTTTCTCTCCCTGGTCAATCATGGGCATGAGCCCGATGCATCTGGCTCGCAGATAGCAACCGGGAATGGCTGGCTCCTGATAAATGTATCAAAGATCAGAATATATTGGAGCCAATGCAAGCTATGGAAGGAAGAGGGAATATATCTATCAATAGGAATAAAATCACCTGCATCAGAACTAAAACGTCCATTGGATCGTTATCTTCACACAGTGTGCGAGGGATGAAACCATAGTTATGAGGATAAACGACTGAAGAGTACAAAACACGATCAACCTGAGCATTAATATGAAAAGCCTTATCAGAAAGTAGTAAGGTATTAGCAAAAAGAATCCGATAAGGTGTAAATTCTAGAATTAGAAGTACCACTCAAGATCCTCATGGTACAAACATTTTCCCGACAAATGATCACCATTCAGGTGGATGTGAATGGTGTGTCACTTGGACTGGACAGGAACAGGAACATATAGTAGTGAAGTAGAGGCTTTTCCTATATTTAGACTGGGATATACCTTTGGAAGATCATGTTATGCACAAACTTGTTCATACCTTAATCATTCCTGTCTTTTTGTCGAGTTCATATTTGACCTTGCTTCCCTTTGTTATCTCAATCACCTGGGTCACAGGACAAATCATTCATTATGCATATACCTTGCAAGTTCAATTTCTGAAACTTTGCTTGAAAAGAAAATGCTGGATATATGGTTCACATCTGGATCTTCCAATATGTTTCTTATTTTTGTGCTTCTCGAAACCAGAAAACTAGGCTGCACGCTTGGCAGGACTACACCTAATGCCAGAATTAAATCGCCGAGGTCAAGACCTCATTACATATTCTGACTCCAAATTTACTATTATTCAGTGTACATACCACACTGACAATGCCGGGTGCATCAGGTCCTGCAAAGAAAAAAATCATGCATTATCAGCTTTTTATTCATAACTATGTATAAGAAATATGAATTTCAAATAAGATTATTGTTTAGGTACCGATATCAAGATCGTGCCATGGATGTGCAGCAACTGATCTCCTTGATAATGAGGAGAGGATCCTATTGTTCAGTTTTGGACGGCTTGGAGATTCACTCATCTTCAACAAAAAAAAATATTACATTGATTATCGAAATTCCCAAACAGCAAGTAATGATTGGTGCAAGAACTCCAATGCCAAGTTCATAGAGACTAATGTTTATCTTAATATCATCCAATGAAATATATAGTAATATCAGAATATTTATTGAATGACTGAAGAACATAGACTCCAAGATTGATAGATACTACTTCATGATTTCCATTTCCAACTGATTCAAGATCAAACTATTTCGGTTCCTGAAATAAACATCCAAACCCCACCTTTCTGTTACAGAACTACAAAGGTACAAAATCAAAACCTTTTTTTGACGAGCTCCTAAACCATTTTTCCATGACATCAGACCTTACTGTGCCACTTTTATCTCAGAGATTAAAAAGATTGAGAATCTGCAATCTCAATCTTGATGAAAACAATGAGACAAACAAAAGCCCAAAAGCAAAAGGTGGTTTTTTTTTACTAACCCATCATATATCATAAAATCAGATCCACTATATTGATTTGTATCCTGATTTTCAGATTATAAATCTAATGCACATTGAAATTGAAAAGGTGGGTATTAATTTATCAGTACCAAAGATTGCACAAACACAATAAAGAGACCTAGGATTCATTCAAAAAGTGAGCTCATTTTGTGTTGGAACATGAAGAGTGACACAGAAGCAAAAGTACATACCTTGAACAGGAAAAAATGGAGAAGAAAAAACAGAAATCTGGTTTTGAGGAGAAAGGCACAGGTCCTTAATTTGTCTTGTAAGGAGGTGATTTGAATAAAGTATTTATAGTGAAGAAGAAGAGAGAGATGGTCAATTTAGAGAACTTTTTGGAGTCTGCTTCGCGGAGAGAAGGTAGCTATCGCCTCCACGTTTCTGCTAAACTTTCAAAGTTTTTTTTTACTTACTATTTTTTTCAATGGATAGTATATGTTTAGTAGTAGTAGCAGCAAGAAAATAGCCAAAAAATTGGGATTGCATGAATTCTTTTTATTTCTATAAACATGATAATAATCTGATAATGATCCAAAATTGAATTGTTGTTGAGTTTAAAGTTTAAACAGTTAATAAATTAATGTCAAATGGTAAGGAAAAGTTTGAGAATCCAATTCTCGCACCTATACTATGTGACATGACATCAATAAATTAAAAGTTAAGGGCATGTTTGTGAACTCTAATGTGAGCTACTTTTGCGTATCCACCTAGGACAAAAGTTTCAAAAGTATGTTTGTTAAATCCGATTTTCTCTCCTCCTTCTTGCACTGCCACCTAAGCAAAAGGAGGAGAGAGAGTGAAATTTGAGAAGTTGGTGTTGGGTTACT
>JAYMTH010000727.1:0-18348 GCA_036897465.1 Pelargonium australe
ATCATATAAGGGTTCAGACATGGTATCATGTTTAGGGTCAATTTGTTTAGTGAACAGTGTAGCCTTATGGGTTGGATGCGTTAGAGTGATCCATATTCTAGATAAAATTGAACTAGAATGCTATCATTAGTTTTTTGTTTCTTTTCTTCATTGGTGGAATAGGGTCTATCTATAACTTTATATCTTATTTGTTTTACTTCAGTTGCATTTATGTCATGCTCTTGCATGCACTAACCATGCTCTATTATCTCATTCTTTGAGTCTACTATTTTCCATCGATTGTGAATGTCTATATATATATATATATATTACTCTAGTGGCACAACCTTATGTTTTCAAATTCCATCATTCTCTGAAATGTGTGATGGCTATGTTTTGGTTAAGGTTTGTATAGTTATCAATGCTTGTTGGCCCTAGGTTTACTTAGATTTCATAATTGCTACCCAACCCTAAGAGAATGAATTTATAGTAAATAAAAAATGGCCTTTGAAAATGTATGAATTAAGTGAAGTCCGAGTGAATTGTTGCTGCATCGCAATCTATTGGAATGTTATCTATCTGCTTCATGTATTTGGCGTTTTTTATTGTTTTTGTGACATGTTAGTTCTACATCATTCAACTCTTCATTTCATTATCACAATTTTTTTTATTATCACTTTACTGAGATGTGGCTTCTAGTGACAAGTGTACTGTTTTCTTCTTGTTTGGCTTTCTGAATTTATGAGCAGCTTTTTGAATACCAATACAATATGGGGCTTCTCCTAATTGAGAAAAAAGAATGGAATTCTAAGTATGAAGAACTCAGTCAATCATTAGCAGAAGTGAAGGATGCCTACAAACAAGAACAAGCAGCACATTTAATTGCTAAATCCGATTTTGAGAAGAGAGAGGACAATTTAAGGAAGGCTTTGGGTGTCGAGAAGCAGTGTGTGCTTGACGTAAGTACTTTTTTCTCTCTATATAATTAGTTCTCTGCTTATTGATCATTCATCAACTATTATAAATATGAGATTTAGTGAGCTCTCCATGAAGGGTCATTCCCTTGGTTCATGCAGCTCATTTGCTGATTTCTTTTTCAAAGATCAGCATAATTTTGTAAAAGTATACTGGTAAATAGTTTATTAGTTGCTGTTGCCATTACATGTCTTAAGTTATCACTATTAGTATTAGCTTGACATAACTCTGAGATAGATTATACACCAATTATTAGGGAAAAACCTTGTCTAGGATGAGTTGTGTCAGTTTTCTGAAACTCCATATGATTTATTTGGCTTTGCATTCTGTATACTGGTATGGAGTATGGACATGATTGTTGACATGAAGAAATAGTTTAGTGATAAGTTATCGGTATTTAAACTTGTATGATCATACTATTATCCTCTAACTCTATAGGGAAATGATGGTTTAAGAAAAGAAAATAAAAAACATAGATAATTAATTTTGACTAGATGTGTTCACACCTAGATGAAAGTTGGGGGCATGAACTTGGCATGATAGGCCTGCTTTGTAAGGCCAATGCCTCTCAATGTTGGTTAGCATAGTTTACTAGCTTGTGGATTTTGTATTGTCTGTTATTCTTTGAATCCAATATTAGTAATTAGAAAGAACACGTGGTTGATGCTCACTAGTTACAGTGGAATGTTTGTCACTGCAGCTAGAAAAGGCTTTGCGAGAGATGCGTTCAGAAAATGCAGATATTAAGTTCACAGCTGATTCTAAGTTGGCCGAAGCAAATGCTTTGGTCGCTAGTATTGAAGATAAATCACTGGAGGTAGAGGCGAAGATGCGTGCTGCTGATGCCAAACTTGCTGAGGTAAGCAGAAAGAGTTCAGAGATCGAGAGAAAATTTCAGGAGCTGGAATTTCGAGAAAGGGCACTACAAAGGGAACGATTATCCTTCAATGCTGAGTATGCTCTCTCTTCTCAGCCTTGGATTCAGTTTGCTCTAAAAATACTTCCAGTATTGTGAAAGTTTGCCTTTAACTAACTATTTGGATTTATTTCTTAGGCGAGAAGCGCATGAGACTAATTTGTCTGAGCAGCGGGAAGACTTGCGAGGATGGGAAAGAAAATTACAAGTGGGAGAAGAGCGGCTGAGCGAGGGTCGAAGAATTCTCAACCAAAGAGAGGAAAGGGCAAATGAGAATGACAGGATCTTTAAACAGAAAGAGAAGGACCTTGAAGAGGCTCAAAAGAAGATTGACATGGCAAATATAGCTTTGAAAAGCAAAGAAGAAGATATAAGTAGCAGGCTAGCAAATCTAACTCTAAAAGAGAAGGCAAGTTTTTCTGCATGCTGAGCCATTATTTGTTCTATAAATGTTTTATTTCTTATTTTAACCGTACTGATATCCTCTGGGTGCAGCAATTTGATGATATGAGAAAGAGCTTAGAGGTGAAGGAGAAGGAATTACTTGAGTTAGAAGAAAAACTTGATGCTAGAGAAAGGGTGAGTCCTTACTCATATGTGGGAAGATATTTTGGGAATAGGAGAATCTCTTATTTTATTTTAAATATTTTCTGAGCCACATCTATTTTGAGACTTTTTCAATCTTCTTGTGCAAATTTCAGTGCCTTGTGTTAGTGCTCTGTGTATGTCTCTGACTTTCTACTAACAGGAGAACCAAGGAACACCCACCTGCTTAGGATTAGGCTGTTCTTTTTGCCCCGCTCTTCTGCTTTTCTTCTATGTTATAAATATTTGATATAGATATGCTGCTTTTATGCTGCGTTATATGTGTGCAAATTTTCTTCCAATTTATCTCCTACATCCCTCAGAACTCTTCTCCATTTTATTATCTTCTGATATTTTGGAACTTTTTGTTCCACTTTTCAATTAGGGTGAAAACATGCCTGTTTTTTGTACTCACATATCATCTACTAAATTTTGGTGTGAGTAAAAGATATGGCATGGCACTATATATCTTATCCACCATCGAAATAACAATATTTTGACATTTTCTTGGATATTTACAGGTTGAGATTCAGAAGCTTGTTGATGAACATAATGCTGTTTTGGATGCTAAGAAGCATGAGTTTGAGTTGGAAATTGATCAAAAGAGAAAATCTCTGGATGCAGAATTGAAAAGTAAGGCTGTTGAAGTGGAGAAGCGGGAAGCTGAAATCAAACATATGGAGGAGAAAATTTCTAAAAGAGAGCAGGCTGTGGAAAAGAAAACAGAGAAGTTGAAGGAGAAAGAGAAGGACCTTGAATTGAAGCAGAAAGCCATTAAGGAAAAGGAGAAGTCCATAAAAGCTGAGGAGAAGCTGTTGGAAACTGAGAAGAAGCAAAACCTTGATGATAAAGCGTCCTTACTTAGTCTTAAGGCTGAAGTTGAGAAGATTAGGGCTGGCAATGAAGAGCAGTTATTAAAGATACATGTAGAAAGGGATCAGCTCACGATTAGTGAAGAAGAGAGGTCGGAATTTCTCCGCCTACAGTCTGAGCTAAAACAGGAAATAGATCAATGCAGGCTTCAAAAAGAGCTGCTTCTAAATGAAGTTGAAGATTTGAAGCAGCAGAGAGAGATTTTTGAGAGAGAATGGGAGAATCTGGATGAGAAAAGAGCTCAGTTGGAGAAAGAGTTGAAAGAAGTTAACGAACAAAAGGAAAGCCTAGAAAAGGAGAAACACTCTGAAGAAGAAAGACTGAAAAAAGAGAAGCTGGAGGCAGAGGAGTACATAAGGAGGGAGATGGAAACTCTTGACTTGGCTAAGGAGTCATTTGCAGCCAGCATGAAACATGAGCAGTCAGTCATATCGGAAAAGGCTCAAAATGAAAGAAGTAGAATGCTTCATGATCTTGAGTTACAGAAAAGAGAGCTTGAGACTGCTATGCAAAGGAGGATGGAAGAGAAGGAGAATGACTTGCGAGACAGGGAGAAATTATTTGAGGAAGAAAGGGAGAGGGAACTAAACAATATTAATTACCTGAGGGATGTTGCTAGAAGAGAAATGGAAGACATGAAGGTGGAAAGACGTAAAATTGAAAAGGAAAGACAAGAAGTTGATGAAAGTAAGAAGCATCTTGAAGGGCAACAAGTTGAAATGAGAAAAGACATTGATGATCTTTTTATCCTTAGCAAGAAATTGAAGAACCAGCGGGAGCAGTTTGTTCAGGAGAGAGATCGTTTCATCTCATTTGTTGAGAAACACAAGAGTTGCAGCACTTGCGGAGAAATAACATGTGAGTTTGTGCTTTCTGATCTACAGGCTTTGCCTGAGATAGAGAATCCAGAGGTGCGATCTTTTCCAAGACTCATTGATGAATATCAGAAGGGAGATGTCCACGGAGATCTGACTGCTTCTACGAGGAAAAACAGTGAGATTTCTCCATTTGGATCAGGGTCTCCTGTTCCTGGTGGAACCATTTCGTGGCTACGGAAGTGCACCTCAAAGATATTCAAATTGTCCCCAGGTAAAAGAGATGAGGGAACTTCATATGAAGACCAAGTTCGAATTGAGGATCTAGCAAAAAGGTTAAGTAGCCCCGAAGATGAGCGGGAACTTATTGGAATTGCTAGTGATTCTTTCGATGTTCAGAGATCGCAATCTGGTAACAGCATCAGAGAGGTTGAAGTTGGTCATGTTCCATCAGTCGATGATTCGAACATCAATGGTGCAGCTGAAGATCCACAGGATTCTCTTCCTTCTCGTGCTCGAGCTAACAGGCGGAAGCCTGGCAAGAGAGGCCGAGCCAGAGTTAATAGAACGCGTTCTGTGAAGGCAGTTGTTGAAGATGCCAAGGCTATACTTGGGGATTCCATGAATCATATTGATAGTGAGCATCTGAACGGGAATGCAGAGGATTCTCTCCATACAAATCCTGAAAGCCAGGAAGAATCTAGTCTTGTTGGTAAAGGAACGTCTAGAAACGTACGGAAACGAAACCGTTTTCACACATCCCAAACTACTGCGAGTGAGCCTAATTGTGACGACAGTGAACAGTCTGACATGACAGGCCAGCACAGGAAGAGGCGACAAAAAGTTGCTCCACCTGTGCAAACTACAGGAGAAGCCAGATATAATCTTCGACGACCAAAAGGGTGAGTTATCCTTTTTATTCATTTTGAAATGTATGGTTGGAGTTGACCAAGTGATTTCCTAAAGCTTGAATTCTGTATGTTGGGTGAACTCTGAACTGTTTTCTGAAAGCCAACCTCTGTTACTTGTGTACATATATAAGAGGCTGCTGAGATGGATGTTATTGGCTTGCTTCTATCCAATCTCTGTTACTCTGATTTATATGATTTTTCTCAGATATTGGTAAGCCCTGACATCTGACTTTGTTGAATGTGATTATCAGTCGAGCTGCAGTTGTAGCTTTACCAGCATCCTCTGACCAGAACAAGGTAAAGCAAAAGGAGTTGGGTGGTGTTAGAGGTATAGAGGAAGAGATATCCTACTCCGAAGCTGATCCTGCTCCTTCAGTTGGAGCTGCAGATGAGAATGAGAAAAGCACAAACTTTGTTCAGGTAAGGATGCGAAAAAAGCAGTATGATTTTCATTTTTAGGTTTGTTGGAGGTATTCTGCGTAAAGGTGTTTAACTTTTAATATCCCTATAATTGTGTAAACATCCGTGGAAACGTTTGCTTAAAAAATCATCTGGTCCTTAGCTATATGTGACATCTTTCTAAATATCGTGGTGGCTTAATGTTGTCTTGATACCTTTTCTAGTTGCTTGAGAAGTGGGATCTTCCTTTTAAATTTGTTTGGGATTGAAAAATATATATTTTGAAACCATATCACCTGTTGTATTTCATGATCTCTTTTAATTTTCTCATGCACCATAGTTTGCAAGAACCCAAGGAACCTCATCAAAAGATTTCAGACTATTCTGTTTTTATTTTTTTCTTCTTTTATAGTTTATTAGTTTGGTTTGGTTATCATCTAGAGATTAACTATGAAATTACACACCTCAATGTAAGTAATTGTTGGATCTTGTCACATGGGACTTCTGAACTTGTGTGACTGACAGGATGGAACAGCAGTAGGCTCTCAAGATGGTGAGGCTGATTCAACAAAAAAGTTGGTTGAGAACAGGGTATTGAGTGAAGAGGTGAATGGAACACCTCAAAGGGCTGGGGAGCACGAGTATAGGAGCGAAGAATCCCGTGGGGAAGATGGAGAGGACGAGGAAGATGACGATGATGAAGAGGTCGAACATCCTGGTGAAGCCTCAATACCAAAGAAGCTGTGGCGTTTCTTAACAAATTGATGATGATTGCGTAAACCGTGCTCTTCCAGATTGGCGGCTGTTGTGTACTGTGGAATTTTTTTAGAATGGGAGTTAGGCTATCTGATGTGCAGTAGTATTTGAATGTAGTCAAAACTATAACTCTGGTGGGTAAACTGGGATTTAGTTGCATTTTCCTTGCCCTTCACTTCCTTGGTTTGTTTATGGGACAGTGACTGACTGGGTGGGTGGTCTTTAAAATTATTTGTGACAACATTTGTATTTGTAGCAGTGGATTTAGTGTATCAGTGGCCAGTGCATATCTAACATTGGAGTTGAAGTAATGTTTTGTTTTTTTTCCACATTGTTTATTTGAATTGCTTGATTTATGTACCACTATTTTTAGATCAAAACAAGATTTTAGTAATTACAAAATGATCTTAGGAGTGGTTTGTCACAATGGTGATCCCAATACATACATAACTTAGACAATGTCATTGGTTAGCTTTTATTTTTCATAAAAGCCAGAATCAAATGTGTACAAATACCACTGGCAGAGAGGTATAAACTCTAGATCTCACAATGGAATCCAAAACGTTTTAACCGCTTGGCCCGAAAACTTTGGCTAGAAATAAGTCCATTCCGAAAGGAACTTGTCAATAATTTCATCATATAGCAAACTCAAGCAGAAAAATAAGGACAGTTTTTCAAGAGAACTTTGTAGCCTTCTATGGAAAAAGCATAGTGATCACCATACTTCAAAATATCACAGGCCACAAAATTAGGATCTAAACTGATCATCTTTTATGTGTGTATATATGTGTATATTATCATACCCTAACACTATCGGCATCTGGGATCTAAACTATGCAAAACTTTGATCCGATCCTAAAACTACCACAGCTGGTTGTAGCTGCTGTTTTATATGTACAGTTGAGATAATCAGCAACCTCTGTCCACTTCTTGCCTGACTGCTTCTGTAACTGTGGCCCTTCGTCGGGTATCAGATTGCAATGTCAACCACTCTGCATGCTTCTTCAAATCTCTGCACATTGGAGAACATTATTAGAATTAATTATAGTTAAACTTGAGCATAAAACAGAACAAAATGAGACGGTGCTCTCCAAAAATAGCAACACACTTGCAACGTGGCACGAGGCATTCTGGATCTCTACAATTTCTCGAGTGTGTATTCAGTCCCAACCAGACCTTTTTGCAAGATTTGCAACCCCCAGCAGAACGAAGAGAGCATCGACTTGCATGAGCAAACAGCTTTTTGACTTTAGAACAGTTTGGGTAAGAGCAGGGGTTACTTTTGTTTTGATTACATTGAGACGCATGCTGTATAAGATCCGCAAGTTCCCTAGACTGTGCCACAAAATTAGATTGTTCAAAACTTGCTCGCATGTGAGTAAATAATTCAACTTATTAAAACCCTAAGATTTTGAATCTAAACTATATTAGTTAAATGTAATACTCAAAAAGCTGTAATATATGTAAAATAATTTCTTCATACCGATGATGCTTTTTGCCGCGCCTCTTTATTTTCTGTCCAGCAAGTAGGTTTTGTAGAATGCTGGACCAATTTATGAACATGCCAAGACCCACCTAAGTCCTGGGTGCATGTGGCAAAAACACAAAACTTTGGGCACATCTCACATTTCCAACTCTGGTCCACTGAAGTATCCTTGTGGCATATACTGCAGGTCGATACAATCATTAGCACAGTTGGATCACGAAGTTCATGCAAAATCATCATCGAGGAGTGCTTGGCCCTGCGAACTGTATCAAACTGATAATGATTTCTCTGACAGAAGCTTAAGAAACTATGCCTATTCTCAAACAAATTATTAGCTAATGTCAAATCATTATCCTTTGTGTCAGATGGCACATCGTCCACCCTGACCTGAAAGTAAAAGAAAATAAATTATTTAAATCGAAGAGATTGTGAACCATAATTATAAACTTAGGAAAGATAAATTTTCAACTATGAATATGAAGTAATTGATGTTTAAAGTTTAAGTTTGGGATTCACCTGATGTAGTAAATGCTCTTCCTTGTTGTTTACAGAGTGCGTGTCCTTCCCACTAGAATCATGGCACCTGCAATACATTAAACAAAAGGGACAAACAATATTAGACAATTGTGTACTACTTTATTCAGCAACGTAAACAATGTTAAACAATATTAGACAATTTTTGTCCTACTTTATATTAAAACATATAAAAATCCCATTCTTATTTATAATTTTAAGTCTGGCATTGATAATGTCAGAATGCCTTTCTTCTTATCCCAGCACTTGAAATGGCTATTTCAAATGCTATGAACCTCAATTCTAGTCAATCATTCCACGCGACATATTGGCCCCAGTTTGACATCGTTACGATCTCATACAAACTTTTATTCTAATCATACGATGAAAGTTAGACTCATATCATACTTCAGCTTCATTTATCAATTATCATTCACAAAGTACTACAAGTTCATATGAATCTAATATATAAGAATCTACAAAATATGATGACAGAATAAATTGCAGCTGAATTGCACCTAAATTAGAAAGATTCCCAAGTACAACATAACTATGTATCCACACCAAAAAATTCCATTCCAACAAGGAGAACAAGAGAATTTAACAGAAAGCATGATATGGACACAATCATTACCTTTCACAAAGCTGAAAACTTTTACATTGTTTGCAAAACCAGGGCTGTCCACGTAATATTACTTCATGACATTGTGTGCAAACAAACTGCAAGTGTACCACAATGAAGTCCTCCTTCGTAGGCAGAATTGAGTTCCCAAGCTATGAAGGTGAGGGAACAAGAAAATTAACAAAAGTTAGTAAAGATTTCAACAACATAAAAAGAAAGGTATATTTCTAAATAAATCTACAATGGATTCTTTTTTTTTTTTTTTTTAAAAAAATTGTCAATTTCTTAATCTTCGGAGTACCTGTGTTAAAGAATCAATTGAAAAGGTACCAAACTTTTGTTGTGCAAAAATAAAAGAAAACTATAATCCCTTGAACAGAAAACTATAATCCCATGTTTGATTATGCAAATATGCAAATATAATATATATATATGCTGAGATTGGGAATGGTGTAAAGATAAGTTGATGAAGGCTTACTTTTTTCATTATTAGGATGTCTTTGGCGGAGCTGGTAGAAGGATTTG
Organism: Pelargonium australe; assembly: GCA_036897465.1. Lineage (NCBI taxonomy): Eukaryota > Viridiplantae > Streptophyta > Magnoliopsida > Geraniales > Geraniaceae > Pelargonium > Pelargonium australe. The sequence continues at coordinate 9,356 of JAYMTH010000727.1, forward strand.
TAAGTCCCATGGCTTTTAGGGTTCTATTTGTCATCAGTTTCTTCACCTGCTGAGCATCTCCTCCACATTCCTTTTCAATATCCCTGATCCAACGCTCAACAGAGCCAGACCAATAGTCACCATCAAAATATGGTATACGAGCCGCTGTTATTTTTGTCTTCCACTCTCCAGTAGGAACAAAAAAATGATCATATAAATTTGTGAAATCAACCACAATTTTTGCTTTTGCTGCTTTTCTTAGCACTGATTGATACCTGCATGTAGAAAGTTACTTATCAAAAGACAGGACACATAACGAAAAACGAAGTAAAAAAAAGACCTGGACATAAGATGCTGAGAGAGAGAGAGAGAAAGAGAGACCATTGTCGAAGCTTATCAGATTTTGGTGTTTTCTGAATCTGTGGATGGCAATATAATATATAATCTTCTCCCCTAACAGGAGGGCAGGCCCAAATGTAGCATGTCACAAAGCCTCGTTTCTTGCAGTACTCGAGGTAACCTATCTGACAATGACAACAAAGAAACATAAGAAGTTATGCTATAGTTTAGTAAGATGTAATAGGGCTAATAAAGATTAGAGAGAGAGAGATAAGTAGATGGACATAGTATACCAAAATTTCATGGTAAACAAAGGTACGGAGAGCTTCTCCAGTTGCAGTTTGTGTATTGGGCCTAAAGTACTTGACAGAATCAAGATATGAGATATAAACACAGCGCTGGTTTGGGTGACTGCACTCTGATCCATACTCCTGGACATACATACTGAAAAGGCAAACATCTACACCCTCAATCTTCTGAAATAGAAGAATCACCTGCAACATATAGGAAAAAGGAACAGTCAAGTTTGCAAAAGGGTGTATAAATTAGAAACAAGCCAAGTACAACGACAACAGCCAAAATCATGAAGAGAGGCCAGAAAGATTTCATAAACCTTGGAGGACTTACTAATTAATTTATCCATTTTTTTATATTCTGATTGAGATAAGAGATGAAGTACTATCATATGTCGTACCTTTGATCTGTACTGGAAATTTTCAGGATAGCTGCAATCTTGAAAGATCTCTAAAAACTGATTCTTCACTGTTACATGTTTGTCAACAGATAACACTACTCTAATGATAAGATCCTTAGCTTCAGGAACCTGGAAGCAATTGTACATCATGCACCAATGAATCAATAAGAGAGAGAGCATTCAAATAACATAACAAAAAAGAAAAACAAAAGAATGAAGCTGATCAAATAAACATGGTAAAGCAAGTGTATCCTCAACCAGGCTAGGAATCTTTACCTCATCAAGGTTCTTTCCTGTAACCTTTGCTCTCTCTTCTCTCTCTTCCTTCAGCCGCCTAAAAAGTCTTTGCTCTAAGTGGTTACTAAGCATTGTGCTTGGCAGATCTTTTGCACAGAAAACAGCCATATCTGGTAAGGGAGTACGCTGATGGGTTTCTATTTCTTTTAGGCAGCATTTGGGACATATATATTTGGCTTTTCCTTCTAAGTCACTTTTGTCGTTATAGAGAGCACATATTTGATGCTGCCAACCTTCACATGTATCACACTGAACCCACTGCAAGAACGCAACAGCATCAGGAAATGAATCTCATAAATATCTAGAGCAAAAAAGAAGCTTAGCTTACCGATTCCTCAATGTGTTCATCATTCTTTCTTTTAGACAAATTTGCCTTGGAAACAGTAATGCCGAAGAATGTGATACTCCCACCTCGAATACCCCGAAAGCATTTGGTACAAAAACAGTGTTGCATACCATTTTCATTTGGTGTACAATAATACATCACGCTGCGTTTACTAAGAGAAGAGCAATATGAACAGTATATTGGTGTTGGGGCAAAGAGAAGCTTATCTGTTAAGCACAACTGGCATGTGTTCTCCTTCACAGTATTTATTGTAATATTTTCACTTCCATCCTGTGATAGAGCCAGTTTTGAGAAGGAAAAAAAAAAGTTACAAGCATGAAAATTATAGAATATAGAGCAAAAGAAAATTGAGGCAATATTTGAATTTTAGTAAACAGAAATTCATAAGGGAGAAACAGCAAATTATTTAAAACATCTATATGAACAAATACCCAACTAGCCCAAAGAATTCAACATAATCTATACTATCTTTTTGAGACATCATGCAGTAGATGCGCTTCTTTGCTTTCTTACATGATCATACAGTAGAAGTACACACTACACACTACACAATATATATATTGCATGCTTACCCACTAGACATTGTGCTTAGGGAACTGAAGATTGTTAGATTCTTTCATTTCCCCTCAAAATTAGGTTCAATGATTTTAAACTTGTGAGAAGCTTGATGTGGGGCCAACTATACACAGATGAAATAGACAGATGATATGAGACGGACAATATCACCAGTACCATCAACTATTGAGTGACTTCCCCTAAGAAGCTGAGGGCACTTAAGAGCAGAGAGTGCAAGATCAAGAAGCATAGGATGGGAATCTATTGGGTTAGTTTGTCAGTATCTGAGCTGAATCACATATACAGATATGCTACACTAATGATTCACCCATATTCTCTATGAGTTAATTACTAAATCATGAAACATCCCATCACTTAAACAAAGCTAGTGTACTAACCTGAATCCACTGTCTGAGACTGTGAACATGTTCCTTTATTTGGTCTGCTGAGAAATTTTCAATCAAGGATGAACCATTCATATTTTGATTCTCTGCACTCAATCTCCTCTCATGATCAGATTCTGGCATACTTAGATCATTTCCAAAATCAACCTTGGTCTCCTCAAACTCAGTCTGAATCAACAACTCCTTATCAAGGTCGATGTCAACATTTTCTGAGGCACTAGGAACAATCTTTGACCTCAATGTGCTGGAATCATCTACAACATTCTCTTGAATCTCATTAATGTTTGTAGAGTCTCTTTCCTCTGCCTGAGCACAAATGTCGTCTGCAGGAGAAATAGGCACTCTCCCAGCTATCAATGACAAGAGGTTATCAGCAAGATCTTTCCCATCTTGAATGGCATTTGTGAGCAGTTCAATGTTCAAATCCTTAACTTCAGAATTAAGGGATATAGGAGATGCAGAGGATATAGGAGATGCAGGCCACTGCTCCAAGTGAGGAAGTCCTTCCGGAGCATATGTTTGAACCGTCCGTTGAGCCAACTCCTGAGGAACTCCATTCCCAGATAGATTCTCCATCTTTTGACGTTTAAGAGGGTGCAGCATGTCTTCACAATTGTTAGAGTTGGGGACTCTATCATTATAACCTCCTAGGAGAAGATATCCAGCATGATTGTGTTTCTTGTCAGATAAGAAGCCACAAGTATGACAACCAGCATACTGACAATTATCAAAATGTGTTAGAAGCTGCCAGTAATTTTCACAAAGGCATATGATACCATCACATAATGTCGAATGCAAAACGTTTACAAAGGAAACTTTATTTTCTTCAATTGGTGTTCCCGCGCTCTTGCTGTAGAAATAAGCATGCAAAATCTTACGTTTCATAGAGTAGTCCAACTGATAGCTTGAAGTTCCATCTTTGGCCGTTTCCATATGGCCATAAAGAAGTGCGGAGTTTTCCGAAGCCCCAATTGAAACCCCGTATAATTGTTCCGAAGAGAGCTGAGGCTGCTTACATGCATTATACCCTGCCATTTGACTGCAAGAATCATACTGTTTAACCAAGTAATGCTGTGATTGTCCAGGCAACTGCTCATTTCCTTGAAACTTAAGCATCAACGATTGAGATTGTAGAACATCCTCAAGAGTTGAACACCCTGAGTCGGAGACCATACTGGGAAAAATGTTTAATTGTTCTTTAGAGAGCTGAGACAACTGAGGTGCATTTTTTCCAGTCATTTGACTGCAAGAACCATACCGTTCAAACGAGTAAGATACTGATTGGGTATCTGGCTTAGTGAACTGCAGATAAGGTTGAACAACATCCTCAAGAGTTGAACTTTGTGTATCTGGGACCAAACAAGGGAAAAAATTTGAAACCTCAAGATTTCTCTCAAGAATACACTGGGAGTCCTGAAAATATGAAGTGGAAGACTCTACAGTTTCTTCCAATGTTGATGGATAAACCAAGGAAGCAATATTGTGATTGCTTGGCACACAGCTTCTCGAACCTGGTAAACTCAATTCACCTGATGGAATTGAAAAGACACAATAATGAGGACGAAATTAAGGAGGGTAATGAAATATTGAAGGGATAAAAAGAGAGGAATCTTCAGGAATTATTGGACACAAGGAAATGATATTGAATCCAAGCCTTTTATTCTGAGAATCATCCACTAAAACTAATAGAGAAAATATGTTGACTTACCATGCACAATTGAGACTAAGAAGAGTTTAGAAATATTAACAATTCAAAGAGTCTTGCCATTAACAAAGCATACCTTGGTGAAGACATTGCTGCTGAAGATGTTCATTTAACGACTCACTATTGGAAGTGTACTTTGTACTGCTCTGAGAAATTCCTGGTCCATTTTCAACTGCTCCACTACCAGTAAATCCTTCTCCAGTAGAATATGTAGTACTCAATGAAGCCTGTACAGAATCTAGATCCATTCTCCCAGCAAACTGGCCCGAACTCATTGTTATATCACTGATACAGCTGATGCCAGAATCCTTGGAGTAGCTAAAAGGAAGGTTGGGTACATCTGATTTCCAACAATTAACTACTGTAGGCATAATCATAACATTAGGTATGGAAGATTGGTTGGCCTGACTGGGATTTGTATCCGTTTCTTGCTCGAAAAAATCCCTTATTCGACGCATCCGAATATTCTTGTTCAAATACTCCTCCTATAAAACATATCATAAAGACCCAAACAAAAGGCACAGGTAACCACCAATAGCTGTTGTATGCAATATATACAAATTATGTGAGTAAGTCTATAAATGAAATTTGAAATAAGTTTTCAAGAATAGACCTTTGAAGTAGCTTGCATAAATAGTTTATTCTCCATTGTTTGCGCAAACTTAGATACACGTTGATCCAGCTCCCGTGAAGGTTCAGCCTTCCATTTCAAAATCTCAGCACTTCAGAAGCATATGAATAGTCAAAACAAAAACTCTAGTACAGTAAAATGAGTTGGACAAGTAACCCTCCAAATGAATAAATAATAATATTAATAACACCAACACCAACAATTCAATCAATAATATAGAGTTGAGCTTAATGCAAGGTTTCAGTACTTACATTTGGCTTCTGACTAAACCACAAAATGGAATGATACGAGGATCCCGGCGCCAGTCACTTATTTGATGCACTTGGCTGTTCAAAGGGTAGGGATGCAAGCCACTTCCACCCATCTGAAGCGAACTTTGAACATTAGGGACAGAGTGTTTCTGTCCCTGGTCAAAACTCTTTTGAGCCTTATATCCTATCGTGTACATGTTGCTCTTTTATGCGGAATTATACATACTGCAAAGACAAATACATGTTAGAATCAAATAAGTGAAATGTGAAGAAAAAAAAAAAGGAGAGGAAATTTGGTGATTTAACGTCCCTAACCTCCTCCTATCAGTAATTCAAGACTATTAATTTAAGCATAAGGCTTTCAAACTTTAATGGTTGGAATCACATTTGAAATAAAAAATCACACCACTTCACTCTATATACATATATTAGATATCCGAATTTTTTACCTTTCTGCATCATTTAAGGCCCAACTGCAAGTAGCTTTCATAATCTAGCAATAAGTATTTTTAAATACACACTACAAATACAAAAGTACCTAAGATTCCCTTTGTGTTTTCATCAGGTAAAGGCACACAACACAACGCTTGGTAATCAGCATTACAGTTTGTATCTGCATTCTTGACATAATCATAATTGAACAATTTGACCCTTGGACTTAGCATGATCAGTGGCTCAAGCTTAAGGCTAGAACAGCCAGCACTCAAATTCGACCGTTGAAAAACCCCCAATTCAAGAAAAAGAAAGAGGAATGAACAAAAACCGAAACCCTAGATCAAATTCAAAATCCTAGAGCAATGAATTCCACAGAAAACCCCTGGTAGAAAAATCCAACAGTGAATTGGACCGTACAGAGGCGGAGGCGCGCGCAAATTAGGCGGGCACAAATATAATAATAATAATAATGTTAATTAGGACTGTAGTTAAAATTGAATTGCAGTGAAAAAGCAATGGAACAGTGATGGGGCTTAAAAGGATTAAATAATTTGAATAAATTAAACAGAAACCCTAGTTTGTGAGAGAGACGATGACCTGCGACGACATGGACGCTTTAATTTTGTTGGACTTTGTCTCTCTCTCTCTCTCCGCTCGTTAAGTGTTGAGAGTGTTTGTTAACAACAAATCCAAATCCCAATCAAATTTAGTTTTGGTCGCTTCTACGCATTTTTTAATCAAATTTTCGTGTTCGCGATTTATGTAGTGTGAAAATTTTATATGGCGGGCAACGTGGGACTAGTGGGACCTACACCCACTGTTTATTAATTTTTTTTTCTTAACGTCATGTTTATATAATAAGGATTGAAGATTCGGAGCCAAAGATTATTTGGCTTAGCTAAGTCATAAATGAGGTGATGACACCTCATTAAAATTAATGGATTCGGGCGGGTCGTTCCGTTCTCAATAATTTATTTGGGTGGGTATGAATTAAATTAAATGAGATGTCATCACCTCATTAGTTTGACTTAAACTAAGCCAAAAAAAAATTATGACTTAGATTCTTTATTCTCTATATAATATTTACAAATAATTTTATTACACCAATAATTCTTCACATGTTCATTGATAAATGTATAAAAAAAATAGTAATATTCAGTTACACGTTAGATTTTATAGACCGATAAATATACGATAGTTCACTGATATTTATTTGCAAGTCAAGTATTTCTTATATCTTACGCAAATTATTGTATGTAAGTTTGTCATAAATATATACAAGTTCACTTATAATAGTCTTTAAAGTAATGTATGTAAGCACATGCACATGTGTCAATCATCTTCCTTTATTTTTAATGTTTTAAGAAAATTGTTACTCACAAGAGGTTATTAAACAATTGGTTACACTCAGAGACAATATTCGAAGTTTTGGACTGGGTTAATGGTTTTGCCTCTTCCGGACTCTCACTGTTTTTGAGTTTAGTCATAGTTAATGTTTTGCATGTATTTACTAAGACATGTTGGGTCAAGTAATTTAATCACTTTAGATTTTCTTTGAGATATCGAGTTCAAGCCTCCTTGATCACGGTATGGGTATGGGGTGGAGTTATGGGTTAAAAGAGGAGAGCTACCCCCTCTTGTGAAGTGGAACGAGTTTGATAACTCGATATCAAAAATTATAGAGTGAGATGAGAGAGAATAAGACTACTGTAATTTTATTGATAAAACAAGATTACAACATATAGAAAATCAATCCGAAATGGAATAATTTAATAGGAGAGAAGAGACTATAGAAATAGGAGATTGTAGAGAAGAGGACAAAGCCATTACAATATTCAACATGCCCTATTCAAATATGTAACTCTATCTATCCATATCTTGAATTTGTACTAGTGTCGTGTCATTTTTTCTTTTCTATTAAATAAGATTGATTATAATTTTATTTTATCAGATGTTATATAATAGAAATTGATCTCCCGTATTAATTCAAAATATCACTTTTATACCGTCGGTAAGAAGACTCGAACCCAAAATCTCAAAGTGATTAAACACAAATTGTTTTATCTTAATTTTCATTATCTTAAGTTGTTGAAATTACATGATTTTAATAGTTTCATCTACCATCAATTCAGAATTATATAATTTTGGAGTATTTGATTTTTCTAATGTTAAAGTAAATCAACTAATATGCTATTTGTCCAAATATTTGATATAATGCCGAGTTAAGATGAAATGGAGTGGGTAAAAACTGAAGGCACTTGGAGAGCAATAATCAACAAGTGGTTGTGTTAAAGATAGAAAGAGATGCAGCAATTACGAAAATGATTAGTCCATGAATATTGCATGTACATTGACGTGATGCATTTACAGCCACATGATATGCCCCCGTATTAAAAAGAGATGATGTGAGACCCAAACAAATTTTGAAGAATGCGACACGTTAACCTACATATAATATACATGCATATATGTTGGTACCGTTTACCATGGGGCATGCAGTTACATAACTTCTGATGACATAACATTATAGGCAAAATACATAAGTTGGCAGTCCAAGAAAAGAAACTGGTCTTATCCTTAACCTTGTACCAATAACCAACCATAATAAAACAGACAGACCATACCTTTCTAGTATCATCCATCATCAATTGGCATAAAATGTTGTGCCAAACCCAAATACAACCGATATGCAAGAAACGTGCACAATATGGACAAAGATGGTAGCTTGAGCATTAATCAATAATGGTGGTGAGGTGGTTGGCAAGTGTAAACTGAAAATGTGTTGCTGAATGTACTAGCTAGTGTTGACAGATTCCTTTGTTTTCGCAGAACCACTTAGTTTTAACTTTTGTACACAACCACAAATTTGCATTGATGCATCATCTTCAACCTCTGCTCCTTTATTTTTTGTCCATCATATGGTCCCAACTTATCTAATCATTAACTTCCAAAGCAAACCAATGTGCATGGATTTACCATTTATGGACCAAGCTCCATTTCATCTCAATTTACTATATTACAATAATGCAGTGACCCGATCAAGCATGTGAAACCAGTCAATTTAGCATCAAAAACTTTATACAAATTCTAGAGACATTAAATAAATCTTTATTACTTCATTCTGATGAGTCTTTAATTTTTCTATGCTAATTCCAGAAACTTGTTTGTAGCTAACAAGTATAAACAGCATTACAATATTGTTTGGCAGTATCAGTAAGGAAAAAAGAAATACCCAATGATTCTACCCAAAAAATCATAAGTATGGAATCCAATGAAGACATAACACGTGTCGCTCGAAACTGACAAATCACTATTCATCAAATCACTATTCACATCGGGCGAGACGCTTGGCCGAGG
>JAYMTH010000728.1:0-18339 GCA_036897465.1 Pelargonium australe
GTTTTAATTGGTTTGATTTGATTTTAGTTTAGTTGATTTGGTTTGATTTTGTTGTTTTTCATAAAATCCGGCGACCGAAAAATTCATATGGTCGCCGGAATATTCAAGGGCATGAAGAGGAAGAAGAAGAAGGGCATTTTGGGAATTAAAAAAAATTAACCAACATCTGTTACAAATTTCATCCACTTTAACGGTAAAAGTTATTGTAGCAAAGAATTGGTGGGTTATGTGCGAAACCTCGTTTCGGTGGTGGGTTATCTACAATTAGTCAATTACCCGTAGGATCTTACTGCAATTAGCCCTAAATTAAATGTTGTTCCAATTTTTTTACAGTATGTTAAACACTTATAACTTACTCGTCGTTGCTAGTACTTTACTTTTGAGGGGATAATTTAAGACTATTTTTTTTTATTTTTTTTTAAGGAACTAATAAGCTTATATTAAATCAAAAGGAGATCAATACAAACACTATAAAAAATGTGAGACATTGAACATCAACCTCAGCATTAAATCATAACAAACTAACAGATGATTTAGTTAAAACATAAATAAACCTAACATCCACGAAACTAAGAAAACTAAACCAACCATAACCAAGTTTAGCTAAATGAGACTTGACGTCAATTTGAACCAAACGAAAGACATTGGGATAGCCTTCCCCTTCAGTCTGTACTGTTTTTGATATCTTCAACACTCGGAACGCAACTAACCTCCTCACATCCCTACCTTGTGCATACGTATATAAAGTTTGAACTGCCCACAGTCGAACCATCCCGCGACAATTTCCGTCCATCACCCTCACGAGCCCTGGCAAACTTGATTTGCCAGGTCCACCGGTAACATGTTTTCTACCTCCACACTTCTCAGCTATGTCCACAATTTCATCCACCATTGCAACAAAAGACTACCAATTAGTAGTATATTTAAAAAAACAAAATTCCACCATTGCAACAAAAGTGATATGGGTCTCACCTTATTTAATGCAAGCTCCATCAAAAGGATTCATCAATGGAGTTGCACCATTTCATAAAACAGAAATAACTGTTATTTTTGGGTTCTGGAAATTTCAGCTACATTAGCTCTACCATGTCCATAGCAGTAGCAATAGCAAATCTCTCTGTCAAAATCATTGAAACCACTTCATGCAATTATGCATTTCAAGATTGTCTCCTCTAAAATGCGATGCTCATTTCATTTCACCATATCCATTTTCTCTTAATTATAAATAAAAATCTCCACTTTACTACAAGCAGTTCTGGCTACACCACCCTCCACAGCCACCGCCGGGACTTGGCCGCCGGCCACCATCAACTACACCACCACCTTCCCAGCCGATATCACCATGTTGGGTCACCGCGACGTCGTCGTTTTCGCTCCATCTTCCTCCTCCTTCCACCACCATCATCAACACCGGCAACAACCCACCTCCGATCACCACCCCAACATTCCCTTCCCGCCCTTCGCCGCGCTGGGCGTCGGCGTCGGCATCTTCCCCTTCCTCGCCGCCCCAATCGAGGACTGCGGCGACACTACTGCCAACAGCGCCAATTTCTGGAGGACCGTTCGGCGAAACCACGAACCGAAGGACGTGGTGGTCGAAGAGGTATCTGACGGCGATGTCGACGAAAAGAGCGGCGACGCGAGCGCGAGCTCTCAGAGGGCGTGTGAGGATTGCGGGAACAGGGCAAAGAGGGATTGTAGCTTCAGGAGATGCAGGACTTGCTGCAAGAGCCGCGGCTACGACTGCTCTACCCACTTGAGGAGCACCTGGGTCCCGGCGGCTGTCCGGCGAGAGCGCCAGGTCACGGTGGCGATCGAAGGTACCGGCGGCTCAACTGGGTCCTCTTCTGGTGCTAACAAAAGAAGCAGAATTGCAGTGTCATCTCAAAATGCAACTAGTGCCTCCCACACCTCCACCTCCAACAACGCTGCTGCTACCATTCCAAGGAGATTCAACACTCGCTCTTATCACCAAGGTCCTTCCTTTACATCACCAAATCACATGTTTCTCATTTTAACTGTCTGGGTTCATTTCAATTTAGTGATCAAAATTGCAAAATGATATGGGTTTACTGAATTGAACTGATTGAACAATGAGGGTTTGTAGGAACTGTGTGGAATTTTGTTTTTGGGTGGCTGTGTGATTTGGTATTATGTTTGAAATGGAATTACAGATGCTGGTTTTAAGGAGACCTTGCCTGGTCAGGTGAATGCACCTGCTGTGTTTAGGTGCATGAGAGTTACAGCCATGAATGATGAGGAAGCCGAATTTGGGTACCAGGCCACTGTGAATATCAGTGGCCATGTGTTCAAAGGCTTTCTCTATGATCAAGGTGTAGATGAGAAAAATGTGTTCCCATGTATTTCAGAGCTTCGTGTGGACAATAGTGGCAGATCTACCAATGGGAACTCCTCTTCTTCTCCATTAATTGATCCATCGTATACTTTTGCATCCTCAGGCGGACGAGGAATCCTGCTCAAAGGTACTGTCAATTCCACAAACCATCTGAATTTTCTTATCAGTCCATTGCCTAAGTAATGAGTTCTTATAAAGATCTTTATTGCTTACATTATGAAAATGAAATGCGCTCATAAAAAAATCTCATTGAATCAATGCATTTATCTCAAAATGGTAGCTTGGTTTCCTTGTGCCGATTTGTCCAAAACCTAACTACATGTTCATGCATATGGACCTGCCTTGGAAGTTGGAACAAGTCATTGCTTGTTTGGTCTTTTCATGTACTGTAAAGTTAATGAGGTGATCATCATGGAGATGCATGGGGATAGAAGAGATCTTGAAACTCTTCACATGCTACTTTGTGCCCAACCTATCATAGGATCTCCCATTCTCTGTTTACAGTACGGTCTTCTTGGAAAATAAGCATAGTACTTTATACCTTCACAAACAAGCCATAATAGCAGCTTATCAAAACAGAAAAAAGGCCATAGTACCTATTGGCGCCATTAGGTTATTGCTATGTCACTGTCAAATTTTGGTGGAAAAGAAAAAGAAGAAGAAGCAATGCATGTGCCTTCCATATCCTCTTTAAAAGCTTTTGATTGTTCTATTTCCAGTCCAATTCACAGGCTATGGCATTATATTCATGCATCTTTGCATAATATCCCGTTAATTTAATCAAGAAAAAAAAAAGTCCTTTAGCTATTAACCAAATATGGAAATGTTTTGGTAACCCACAGTAACATTTTTGAAGTTTATCTGTAACATAGCTTCAAAAAACTTCTCCCCCCCCCCCCCCTATAATATTGCATTAAGACGAGCAATCATTCTTACACAAACTCCATTTACATTGTGTTGGGGCAGAGCATCCTTTTTATCCTCAGCATGCTTGAGTTGCCCTTAATATTGCGCATTCGGTTTTTCCTTTTTGTGATTGCTAGACGTAAGGCACAACAGCTTGTTGCTATATATTTGGATGCTTATCTTCCAATTTTCAGAACATCTCAGTCTCACCTCACAGGTATACATATCATTATCAGATGTCTACGTACAAAGTGGTTACTAAAGTTAACCGTGAGATGTGGTTTGCATTGACCTACTTCTGAAACGTTGACAATGTATGCAGTTCCTGCTCATACACAGTTGTACCTAGAGCGTTTTGGGGCATATCACCGGACCTCGTATATTTGTATATGAGTGATCCTATAGATTTATTAGTACGAGTAAAAAGGGTTTAGATTTGGAGTGGTTACTCAAGTTGATATAAGTTTACATATTCGTGAAATTATGTTATAACAATATGCATGATGATGTTGTGAACTCAACTTTTGAATGGATATATTATAGGCTGTCACGCATACCTTGCAGTCTCGTTTAGACTTCAGTCATTGAAAGTCCATGTTGTTGAGTTATACTGTTCTTGTTTGGACTGGGAAACAAACCCGAAATTCATTGTGGATTGGAGAAACTATAGAGAAGCTAATTACGTACATAGCTAGCTTTTTGAACTGCATATATAGCAATTTAAATTTGGTTTTGTTTCCACTTTTCCTTTCATTAGCTGCTTTTTCTATTAGCTTTCTCAAGGCCTATAATGCTGCATTTTAGTGCAAAATGAGCATGGTTGGCACAGTGAGAATATGGTTCTATGAAACACTCAAATCTTGGAAAAAGATTCAAGCTTGTTCAATAACTTAATTGTGTAGATTTGGCTTGAAACTACATGTTATTTCTTAACGATCCGTTGGAGTTCAATGCTGCTATTCCAAAGATGTGCAAATTTCTTGCATTCTTGCTTAATGCTGCTATTCTATGGTTACTTTTTCATTGGATGGTAAACAAACTGATAAAGCTAATTTCATGTGCAGGTAATAATTGAAGAAGAAGAAGAAGAGAAACCAGAAGTGAGAAATGGGATTTGCACTTAAAATGCGGTGGTTTTGTACAAAGAACCAAGAAGCATCTCCCTATAATTCTCAGTAGATCGATAATATAAAATTTTCAAGGACTTTTGTTGGCTATTGCTGCGTCTGAATCTTGAGAAAAAAAGTTGTAGAAAATTAATGTGTAGCAAAAGAGAAGTGCCGTATGTTAAAATGAATCAAAACCATCCTCTGATTAATGTTTTTAAGGATGCATACTTGAATCTAATGTGTAAGGGATTATAAACTGTTATGGTATAAAGTTTTTTCAGTTTTGACATAATTTTATAACTAATAGAGTCAACTCAATTATAAACTCAATACCCATATACTATTTGATGTGTCGTGTTGACCCAAGATCAACAAAACACTTTGAACACGCGTAGATGTAGAACTCTATTTTCCGTAAGAGTCTTGTACTGCACACCGTTAAACAAAACCCTTGTGCATCCTCCAAAGACACTTGTAAGGATGACTCTTCCTCAAAAGGTCAAGCCTCTAGTTTCGTACTCCAAGTTTCTACACAAATTTTAGCGTGCTCTTTCGACCCATTTTAAGACAACTATCCAAACCCATAAAAGAAAAAAATATGATAAATTTTAGTGTATAATGTTCACATAGCCCTAGTATGTGCCCAATTGCATTCAGTACACATAATGTTCTTTGAATTGAAATCATATGGTCCTTTCTTATACTTGTGAAACAATCAAGCTAATACATGAGTCAATGACTAAGACATATGATGAAACAAATGAAGCATGAAGGAGCTAACAATTAACTTGGCAGATACCATGTCTCACTCTCACCCCACTTATGGTTTTGGGCCTAATAACTCCATTAAATATGGCTCTCCAACATGCTTTATATTTGTCTGAAACAGTCCCTATCAAAGGAGACCATCCCTTGACAGGTTGATTCAGTTGGTCAGTATGTGTAGTGTTCATTGCTAACATGCTGTCCTACCTAAATCAACCATTTTCCTCCCCCATAAACTTTATGGCTTTCAATATTTTAATGTCCATCTTAGTCTTCATATGGTAGGTTTGTGTATTAAATTTCTTTGTTTACTCTCAAAGTACCATGTTCTGACAAAACTCAAACCTTAAACAATGCATACAAACTGAAAAAAGGTGCTCATGTTCTTGCATGTTTTCAACATCCAAGAAAACATTTTTCTACTCATCATGCTCTCCTCTCTCAGCTCCTCAAATGGGTCAAGTTTGGGATTGTACATGTTTTTTTATTAAAGATTTGACTATTTGGGTCATGTTGTCTGCAAAACCATATAAAACTCATGTTGCATGTTGACAACTATTTCCGTACTTCGAGAGGAACAAAAGAGCCTTAAACCGCTTGCCCCATTAGTTGTTGGTAACAATCACTCGCTTAGTACTACTAATCGATTCATCATAAAAAGTGTGGACTTAAGTTTACAACAAATTGAGTTACTATTGAGTATAGCAAATGTGAATCTGTCATTTACAGAAGTTGCCATGCTGATAGAATGTACATGACATAGTTGAATTAGATAAGATTCAAAACAACAAAATGCTATACAACACAACTGAAAAAGAAGAAGATAGTTTATGATATATAATCTACAAAGAATACAAGTATCATTGAAATGGAACTAAAAGCTTATCCTTTTTCAATCACCTTCTGTACAACATTTATGCAGTGTTGCAGTCCCAGAACTCCCAATACACTTCTGGGAAAAAAAATAATCAATATCAATATTGTCTCACCCTGGTGGCTAATTCATATACAATTGGAAACAGGCTCAAGTGACACTATGGTTATGATGTTAATCTATACCTTTGACTAACAAAAATATCATATGTTTGTAACTACAAAATAAATCAGGTGACCTTGAGGAAAAATCTTGCAATGCCTGAGTTAGGCACAACCAGTAAGCTTCTGCTGGCAAGTGTCAACATCTGTCATCTGCAATGAACCTCAACCAATACATGGGAGCTCAAGATTTGAGTCAATCTCTGTACCTTCACGTGTCCTCTACGAAAACTTTGAAAATGAAATCGCGAAAGCGTTTTGAGTATTGCTTTGGATCGACAGCAGATATTGAAGTTGGGTCGTATTGGATTGATTTGTATGCATGCTCGAGCTTCTTGCTAATGTCATAGTCTTGAAGTATGTCGATTATGCCAAAGAACAGCACAACATCGTACAGGTCTCCTGTAGGTTCTCCGACCAGCTGAGCTTCACAATCATGTCTTCTCACCGTCCGTTCAACGCGTGCTGGCATGTTAATGCCTAATCTAATGGAAGCCCATCTGTACAATGCAACAAAGGGATGGCAAGAAACTTAACTCATGTTAAACTTCGACATCTTTCAAAAGAAACTAGCAAAGTGTTTCAGAATTCATTTTACCGTGTAGGATCAAATAGAAGCTTATCCATGTCTACTCTAGAAAGTCTAGGTGGTGTTGCTTCATTGTCATAATCTCCATTTCCTGCCACGTAAGTTTAAAACATGTATATCTTGTTCAGTAATGTTTTCAGGTATAAGGTAACGAACAAAAGAATAAACCAGATATGACGAGAAATAACCTGTAGGAGTGTGGAATCCAGAAGTGGGAGTGTGAGCACAAGAAGTACGAGAAGGTGTCAAGGTTTCCCTATAAGATGTAGTTTCTCGAAAGTGAAGCCCGATCAAAAGACTGTAGTCCATAATTCTCTCCTGTTCAAGAAAGTCGCAATCCCTGTCCACTTGCCTGAAGATAGAACAAATCTTAACAAGAGAGACATGAAAAGACAATGACCTAAGAGCATTAGCACTAAAAAAGGGATTATACCTGATAAATTCTTGGTACCAGATCTTTTGCAACCTAAAGATATAACTAAGATCAAGATCCTTGAGTGTTGTGGTAGCATCAATTTCTGACTCAGCTTTGTCAGTGGTGCGCCCATGGGAAGAACCTTTCAAGTCGAATCGCCTGTGAATGGAATACTCTGAACAGAACAGATTCCCCATTATGACAAAACGCACCTGGTTCCATGATCTCAGAGTCAGCACAGCGATATGATGGGTTTTATAATGCAAAGTCCACGATACGAGGAATCTTGATATTGGAAGTAAGAGCATATATGCTTGTGAATGTTACCTTCTTTTGGGCGGGTCCAGTTAGCTTCACGCAGTGAAGGCCAAAAAATTTAGTAACTAAAGTGTTTTCAAAAGCTCGAACATGATTATAGTAGGCTGGAAGCATCCTAATGAGCACCTGTAGATGTGTTCGGCCAATTGGTAAATGTCAGCACGAGGATAATGGCATAAGAATCAGAATTCGGGTAATGAAGTTATGGATATTCAGAGCACAATGCTCATGTTATCCTTATACAATCATTTAGCATAAACCATAAGTTTCATACAAGATTCAAGCATTATTAGCAAATTTTATACCTAATTAACAATTGAATTGTTAAGAAGAGTTGTGCAAAAACATTTTTAGTAAGAATTGGATAGTGTATCAAAGTCATGATCTGAAGAATAATGGAAAGTTCAATCATTTATCTGAAAACTAGTTTGTATGAGTATAGGAAAAAAAAAAAAAAAAGGACTCACTTTTACTTCTGCCTTCTTCATGGTCTTGATCATGTACTTGTCATCATTAGTCAGGTAAAAGAAGCTTCCACTTTTTCCCGGTGATGAGAGCTCTCGAAGAGCATCGTTCCCACATATTGATATCATGTAATCTGCTGCATCCACTTTGAATAGTTTCCTAAGAGTCCTGAAAACATACACGAACGATCTGATGGCATTAGCAATGTCGATGAAGCAATGTCGTAAATGAAGTCAATAAGTAACCGAATTCCAAATTTAGCACCTGAAAACCACAGGACAATAGTCCTTCCATCTGAAGTCACATGATTGGTGGGGTGGGGTGTGCTTGGACCCTTCCGGAGGGAACTTGGTCCACACCTTCTCCCTCGGATCAAAAGCCGAAGATTTCAAGTCCAAAGACGTAGCCGGAGCAGGCCTTCCCACAGAATGTCTGTCAAATGTCACAACAGTAACCAAATCACACACAGAAACCAATCTTCAACACAACACAACATTCATAAACCAATGCCCAATTGTGACAGAGATTTTGTAAAATGTACACCAACAGGTTCAATCAAACCACAACTAGGACGGAGAGATCAATTCTTTTTCAAACCAGAATAAAACCCAGATACGAAATTCAAAATGGGAAAAACAAAAGACAATCAAGACGAGATTTTTATTGTTGTTTTAAGGAAAATACCTGATACCCAGTTGGAGATTGAGCATGAGATCATAGTTCTTGTGGCCTTTGGAGATGGTGAGGCCTTGTTTCTTCATGGGTTGAATTCTAATTTGATGAGGCCAACCTTCCTCCAGACAAAACCCTTCACTACCATCTCTCGACATTCTCGCATTTGACATTCGAGAATTCGACAACAACAACCACCAATTACCCAGATCTGGTGTTGAGTGGCCACTAATTGCTCGACAGAGAGAGAGAAAACTTGACCTCGCTGCCGCGCGAGCTTGCGCCGCTGGGCGAGCTGACCTCGCCATCGCCGGAGGTGCTTGAGGGGGTCGGAGAAAGAGAGGGTCGGAGCGAGGACGGAGTTTGAGGGGGTCACCATGCTCCTCCGTCTCTTCTTCTTCTCCAGCGGAACGGCGACGGCGTGCGTCTCTTTTCTATGAATTGTTTTTGCTTTTTAAAGTTCTATCTCATTTGGTTAAAATAAATAAATAAATAAATAAAAATCCAACTCATAAACCAAATATTAGAAACTATCCCACTCAGCTGCCACCTAAGCATAAATGAGTCAACTCAGCATCTAATCAGCAAAAAAATTACACATCAGCAGCCACTTAACGGCAAAACTGACGGGATGTAACGACATGCATTAAATTGGGTATTAAATAATATAGTGGGTATTAAATTGGGTGCGAAATTAAAATATAGGTACTAAATTGGACAAAATAAAAGTCTGAATCCCAAATTGAGTTTCAAATAAAAGTGTGGGTACCAAAAAAGTAGTTATCCCCTTTTATCTTCAAAGAAAGTGGATCGGTGGAGATTTCTCTTTTCCCCGGCAACGGCCGGGTCACGGCAGCAACATCCTCGGCGGCCTCCTTCTCTTCGCCAGCAACATCAAACTCAGCCTCGTTTATGAACCTCATCTGGTTTATAATTGAAAATAGGTCATCAACAAGTTCTGTGTTCTGAAATTGCTACTGTTGGTTGATTGTGAATGTTGAAGAGTATTTATTTAGGATCTGCAGAGCACACACTAAATAAAATCCAAGGTATTTGATTGTGAATTTGCTGTTGTTTGAAAAAGACGAATCTGCAAGTGTTTATGGGTATGTTTTTCTCTAGCGGGTCCACTTACCATTAAAATCGCCAACCACGGCTACGAGACCATCTCTTGAGTTTCGATTACTCCGTCACCTCGAGATTGACATCTCAATCCTACCGGCAATTTATTAACTGACTGAACCTCGATTCCCATCTTCGTCTCTAAAGAGAAAATGATTGTGGCGGCGATGAACTGGTTGGTCTCTTACCCGACGCGCTCAAGCCCCTTTCAGTCTGAGAGACCACACTCTCACAAGTTCTCCTCCAAATTGAAAGCTTTCGCATCTCCCGACGGCTCTGGACCATTCTCAGCTACCAGCAATTCAGCAAGACTGTGAGTTCCTCTCTCTTTGGCATTTTCTCAAACACTTTGCGTGCAATGACTTGAACACTCACCTGGTTGGCACATATATTTATGCAGGTGTGAATGTTATGATGTCCACGGAAAGTTGGTCCCTTATGCTGCGGCAGAGTCTTGGCAGAAGTCGATTGTGAGGGAGAAGAAAGCCTTGATCCAGAAAAATGAAGAGTGTCCCGATTCACTAATTATTCTACAACACCCGCCTGTGTATACTTTGGGTACAGGAAGTTCAGAAAACAACCTCAATTTTGACTTGAAGGACGCTCCTTATGATGTTTATCGAACTGAGCGTGGTGGGGAGGTCACCTACCATGGACCTGGCCAGGTACTTATTCAAACTTTGATGAACACTTTTGTGTAATATGATGCTTTATATTATCAGTTCAAGTTTTTCTTTTTTAGTTGCCTATGTAATTTGTTGATGGTGCTTGTTAACTGTGCTTTGTTTGTACCCTGCAATTGGATTTTCTCATTTGGGTTCTTGATAAACATTTAGAATGACTTCATGTTGTTCTTGTCGTAATAGAAACTTAATCTGGGATTCAAATGGGAAAATCAAATGTAAATGCAAAATAAGATATTAACTCACTAAAAGACTTTCACCTTGTTTTCATCGCCTAAGGCCTAGGCATTAGGCAATAGTAAAGACATCAAATAAATTATTCAACAAAGAATGCACTTAATTGCAAGAGTAAGTAAAGCCTAAAATTATCTGGTATATGTGTTATCTCTCTGATATTTCTCTCCATCCCAGTGGAATTTTCTTGTGGTTCTTTCTGTGTAGAATGCCTTGTTGTGCCAAAGTTTGTAAACTTGTATGTACTTTCTTGTGTGACTGTATATTGTTTGTACTTTGCTTGAACTTCTCTAGCAACTAGAACCCTGGAGTTATGTATCCCTTAAACAATTTCGTTGTAATTGAAAGTTTTTTTGTCTCCTGATCCTCTATGCTTAATTGAGGAACCAAACACAAAGTTTGTTGGTTAAGCCTGAGAATTAATTTATAGGATCATTCTCTACCTCTACTGTTTAAACCTAACTTAAAGTGCACGTGTGTACTGTAGCTAGTTATGTATCCTATTATCAATCTCCGAAATCACAAGATGGATCTTCATTGGTACCTCAGGGCGCTTGAGGAGGTGGTCATTCGAGTGCTTTCCTCCACATTCTCAATTAAAGCTTCTCGGCTTGAGGGTTTCACAGGTGTTTGGGTTGGTATGCTTTCTAATCCTACTTCTGGCATTTTTGATTGTTATGGGTCTAAACTATTGCTACTTTGTCCCCATCATGTTGAAATCGCTATCCCATTGAGATATGTGGTTAATTAATTGCAATATGTGTTCAAATTCGAAAACAAAGTTCATAACCGTGTTTCTCTAAAAAAAAAAGTGTACAGAGAACAACAAGAAATTACTCCAATGGAATATCAGAGCTCAAAATAATTATTTCTTTTCGCCTTTTCCTTCTATATTTTTGTACATTTTCACATAAATATTTAGTCTATGTTCATATAAAAAAGTTGCTAGAAAGAAAGTCGTCTAAATTGGACATTTGAGCACAAAGTTACGGTTCTTTTAAGTGTGACTTGTAAGAGGAAATCAATTAGTTTATCTTTAAGGAAATGGAAATGAGAATGAGGGTTTCTAATCCTAACATCATCAATAAGAATCTCATTCTCATTCCTAAACCAAAAATCTTAAATTGAACGCTGCCTTAAAAGTTTTGGAGTTTTGGTCATCTAATTCTACTTAATTATAGTATTGAGTTAATGCAAGGTGATATAACTTTAAGAAAATTTGGGACTGCTAAAGTTTATACCTGGTTATGGATTTTAAATGGATCCATTTTTATCCTATGGTTATTTCAACTTGTAACCCCAATTGGTTTGGTTGAGGTTTAGTGAATTGGAAACCATATTGAGTGATTATTGAGCCTGCCAAAAACAGTGGAAAGAGCCTGAATTAGAAGATTCTGGGATTACTGCAAGTAACTGTCGTAGCATTCTTTTTTTTTTTTTTCTTTTTTTATGCATTAGGAGAGTTATATGAATCAGTGATGAGACTAAAACATGGGACAAAACTGAACCAGCAGCTTTTACACGGTGTTAGTATAATCCATTCAATAGCATCAATCCCTTTGTACTTGAATTTTTGACTAATATATATAGATTGAAATGATACTTATTCTCATAATCTTTTAACTTCAAATTTTACTTAAGGGGACCAGAAATTGGCTGCTGTTGGGATTCGTGTATCACAATGGATAGCATACCATGGGATAGCCCTGAATGTTACAACAGACTTAACACCTTTCAACTGGATAGTCCCATGTGGAATTCGGAACCGTCGAGTTGGAAGTATTAAAGGGATCCTGCCAGAAAATGGGGCCTTAGACATACATTCTGCAGCAAACGTACATCAACCAGGTGACAGTCAGCTGATTGATATTACCCACAAATCTTTGCTGACGGAGTTTTCTGAGATTTTTCAACTTGAAATTCACTATAAATCTATTCCCGACTTTGGAGTTTTTGGATACTAAACCATCGGACATTCGGACTTACTCATTGGACACTAGTTTGAAAGAGAGAGAGATTGAAGACACATTTAGTTAAGGAAGCAGGTCTGCATCAGATTGTTTTGGGCAATCTAACGGCAGGTTTACTTTGCTGCGAATTGTTCCATCAAACTTACTAGTATTGATTTACTTGGTCCAGTAATTTCCGTATAACACCTATACTAAGTTTAGATGATGAGTTTCTACTTACTGTCACATGTTTCGTAAGTATAGATGTAAGATATCAGCTAAAGCAACAAATCTATATAATTTACTTCTATACATAGTTGTTATATAGTGTACTTGTATCTCTCTTTTTTTCCTCCTCTCATATTTCTATATCTTATTTAGGAATTTTGACCTAGAAGATGGAAAATGTGAGCTTATGAGCACTGCCCACAATCAAATATTTATCAGCATGTAATGAGCTATGAGGCAGTAACAAAACTGTTCAGGTGTCTCACAAGTTAAACAACAAAAATAGCTCTCTTGGTGGTATTGACAATATGAAGATGAACTAAAGGCAATGCAAGACCCGAAAGACATCTATATCCTATTCACTGGATTGATTACAGTACCAAGTAAACTATTCGATGAAAGCGAGCTTGCTTCACTTAGCCATGAATCTTGCATAGAAACAGGCGAATCTTGTGTCATCAATTCCATGGAGGTCATGCTACTAGTCCCCGTCTCCAACACGCGCAGGCTTCCATTCTTGAACGCCAAACTCAGCGGCTTTTCACTCAAATTGGATGACGAAGAGGAGGAGCAAGAGGACAACTGATCCGATAGACAGCCTTTACAATTGGTTTCTTCTGGCAATGGCAATGCATATCTGCTAAGGCTGATTTGCTCCAACTCTGCTGCTACTTCCATCATTGAAGGCCTCATGTCTCTGTGAAATGCGAGGCACCTGAAAGCCAGCTCTGCGACCTTATGGATTGATGAGAGGGTCCAAGCGTCCCTGTGGGGCTCGAGGAAAGGGTCTATCATCTCATCCAACTTCCCTTTCCCGATCCTGTCAGTCGCAAGATTTGCCAAGTTCACTTCATTCTGCGGGCGAGAGAAGTCTACCACTTTCATTGCTGTTATGATCTCAACGAGAACTACTCCGAAGCTATAGACGTCACTTTTGTCCGAAAGATGGAAGTTTTGGTGGTACTGAGGATCTAGGTACCCTGGAGTGCCCTGTGGAGCAGTTGAGATATGTGATATTTCAACCATACCAATTCTTGAGAGGCCAAAATCTGCAACTTTGGACCTGAAGTTGTAATCCAAGAGTATGTTGCTCGACTTTATGTCCCTGTGATATATTGGAGGGTTGATTGCAGAGTGGAGATGCGCTATGGCCTGAGCAGTTTCAGTGGCAATGGCGAGGCGAGCTGGCCAGGCGAGTCCATCTCCTCTTTCTCGTTCTAAATGTTGGCATAGTGTTCCATTTGGCATGAACTCGTAAACAAGGATTTGCTCGCCATTTTCTAAGGAACACCCCAAGAGGCGGACAAGATTCGGGTGGCTCACCGATGAAATCAGCTTGATCTCGTTTGTGATTTGCTCTCCAGTATCTCTGTGTTTGATCCTTTTGACGGCAACCCATTCGTCATTTTGGAGTTTGCCTGCATAAACTGTTCCATATGCACCAGTCCCTAACCTTTGTTTTTCTGAGAAGCCATTGGTTGCTCTCTCTATTTCCTTGTATGGATAGATGGGAATGCTGATACCAGTAGCTTCACATAGGCGACGCTTCGTGCTTTTCTGGGCTCTTGAATATGAACGTCGTTTAATGAAGCAGCATATCAGTCCCAAACTTATCATTAGAAAAGCACCAGCACCTATGCCTGAAAAAAAAAAAAAAAAACAGTAGTACACGAATCAGCATCTCGTGACTTACTAATGTTACTCGTGAAGTAAATGTTCAGATTTTTTCCTCGAATCCCAGGAAATGTTACCTCCAATCAAGGCGCCAAATCTTGTAGTTCCTCCACATTGACCAGACATGTATTTTGAAGGGTTGCAGCCTGAGGAAACTGTTAAGCACAAGAAGGATCATTATCATCAGTCACTACTACAAATATGCAAATATATATCAGAATGTCCTGTTTCACTAAAAAGTTTAACAGCATCTTCATCGGACAATAGGATTCTACGTACTTTCTGATACGAACATGACACGATTATTAAACGTGCTTTAAAATGATAAATTTAAACACAATTTGAGACAAGATTGTACACTACACAAACTCGTGATCATTTCATAGATGACATATATTTCATCATTGACAGCGACAAGTTTGACAAAGTATACACCTAACCTTACTGACCCTGTTATCCTATTTTCTCAGTCCCATTACAATTGTATTTATCACTAACATAATCAGGTCGTCCACCATTTCTTCAATACAAGTTTCTAGTGCAAGGACTTAGAAAAGAAAGCAGCTATGATTGACTAAAACTTCACGAGAAAAGTAATTAACCTATACAACAATAAACGGCATGAACAAAAAAAGATCCAAGCCCTGGAACATCGAAGCTACGAAGATAACAAAAAGGACAATGAATTAGGTAAAACCGAAAACTAACTACCCCAAATCTTGTTGCATTGTGGTAGATTCCCTAATCCTTATCTATGAAAATGATAATGAAGTGTCCATTTCCAGGAACAAATGATGACCAATCAATTAACTTCCTCCAATTGCCACTGAAATGATTAAAATGGCCCCATTTCTTGATCATTTCTGGGTTCACCACCAACTTTAGTTACTGTCCCATATTGCTACCTGATGATTCAAACCAGCCTGAGTTTTCTAATTAATTAGGATCCTATGATATAGTCAAAATAATTATTCATATAACTCTAATTATATACTACTATAATATTGATGTATAATCTGGTATTTCACTAAAATATGTTCATATTCTGTCAAATTCAAATTTTCTATCAGGTTATGATTTTAAATTGATTGAATAAATAATTGAGCTCAGGCGGCAAAGATAACTAACCTTTCCGGCAGCCCAGACCGGCCAAATACCCATCTCCAACGAGCCCCTCCCTACACCCGCACCGAAACCCCCGCCGTCCGGTCACCGGAGAATGAATCCTAGTACAATTAGCGTCGACTGAACACTGGCAGTCTCCGTCGAGCCACCATCCGAGCTCCAGCACCTCAACCTCCAGCGACACCGACGAACCGTTGTAATAATCGGCCGATATCGACGACGAGAGGTACTGGCACTCGGTCCGGGTCACGTTGTCTCGGTCAAGGAACCCGTACGTATTGTGCTCGGAGTAGCAGCTCATGGTGCTGCTGTTCGAATTGCACGGCGAATCGAAGTGAGTCTGCACGAGCGTCGCCGGAATCGTGCACGGCGACGTCCGGCTGCAGTTCTCGAACAAGATCGCGTTCCGCCTCGTCGGAGCGTAGTTGCGGCCGAAGAGACTGTCGACGCTGCTCATGAGCGAGCGGTTGCATTTGGCTTTGATGGAGAGCTTGATCGTCTCCGATGTCACGAATTTGACCGGGAAATCGCCGACGAGCATGTCTCCGGCGGCGCTGCAGTTGAGGCGGATGGGGCAGCCGGCCGAGAACCCGAACGGGTAGAGGAGGCGCGTGGGCGCGTGAGCTGGCCCGCAAGATTGATTGCAGGTGGGCGTTGCATGAGCGGCGGCGATTGTTGCTATGTTAATGACGATTATGAATTTAATTAAGATCATGATAACAAAAAAAAAAAAGGGCTCAAATAGATGGAGTTTATGGAGATCTTGATTTCATTTGAGGTAAAAGAAAGTAATTTGGAGCTTCAGGTTGTCCATGAAATTAAGTCAGAGTTGGTGAGATTTTTATTTGGAATTGTTGTGTTGTGACTAAATTTTGTTGAGAATGTTTGAAGAAAGTGACCTCAAAATAAATGAAGATGGCTATGACTTGTGACTTTGATCATACTGTTTGAAATTGCAAATGATTTCTTTTTTTCTTTCGTTCACACAGTACAGTAACGAGTAAGCAAACGTATATCAGATACGGACTCAGATATTATTTGAAATATTATGTTCGATAATTCCAAATCGGGTATTCAGATATCAAATCTTTTGAATTCAAGAATATGAAATTTTCAATAAAATGTAGAAGAGAATGAAGATGGATCTGGGTGTTGACAAAAGGTAGGAACAAGCATAAAAATTGGGCATTGGAATTAAATTAGTTGAACAATAAAACATATAATGAGACAAAAGGCTTTCCAATTACAATTAGACAGAGCATATAAGAAAAGACTCCACACAATCCAAATATGGACCGACTATTATAGAATTTGAACAACAAAAACAAAGACCAAAATGTTTTTTTACAGATTTAGTTCATATTATAGAATTTGTTACAAAATACTTGAATTCTTAGATACAATAATTTCTAGCTTCAGTTTAATTATTAAAAAAACTTTCATCCTTTTGTAATCTAGATGGAGAAAAATTGTCATAAATATAGTTAGTAAACAATATTCGAACACTAAAGTATGAATTAATAGTTGTTAAGTTGAATTTTGGAAAATAATTCACCTACTAATTTAATAATTCGTACAAGAATCAAGATATCCTCTCTTTTTTCTTCATTATGAAAATACAATAATAGATAGTACTCCTTTGGGCTTTGACTTCCTTAATTATCAGTCATCTTTTGAGATACACAAATAAAAGGTAGACAGAAGAGAATTGATGGAGAGCGTAGCTTTTGGGTTCATTAGCGTACCATGTCTTAGATCCTTATAACATTTGCGATTCTGCAAATTGAGGTGATTACTTAGTAATAAATTAAGTCAAGATATTGAACCTTTAATATCATAATTTCTATAAATTGTCAATTATGGAAGTCATCGTAGATTCATAGCTAGGTGGTTATATTTATCATGGATGTGAAGTGTGAACAATGGTATTGGCGTGTGTTACTCAAATACCCCATGAACACACACAAACATATTAATTATTATATTACTCCATTTCAGAATTATAATATTTAACTAGTATTTTTGTTCATAACTTAAAAGACGGCGAGTTCTCTCCTAGAGTTTGAGAGAGTGGTGGCGTTAGGCGTGTGATCGTGGTGTAGGCGGCGGTAGTAGCAATGGTCGGTGTGTGATCTCGGAGGCGAGTTGATTCTTGTGTTGATGGCGGGGGTTGCGGTGTTTGGGATGTGGGGATAGTGTTGGCGCGCTGTTGGTGTCGGCGGCTTTGGCAGTTGGAGGTCTAATGGCGGTGCTGATCTGTCTGGTTTGGGATCAAAAATTTAGAGTAGGGGTTAGCTTGTATGGTCGCCCAGACGGGGCTGGGAGAAGGTTGGGGATGGAGTGCGTGCGGTGCGGTCTCAACAGTTGTAGGCTCGCAGCAAGTGTAAAGGTGGGGATAGTGGATGACGGGAAGTCCATCACGTATGGATCGGACACGAAGTCTGATTTTTCACGCGGACGGGGGGTCAGCGGTGGAGGGGCGGAGAGGAAGCGTAAGATGGGTGGTCTGGCATTGGAGGACTTTGAGTCTCACAACATGAGGGGAGAGCGATCGTTCTCTGTTCATGGGGGCGGTAAGGAGAAGATGGATGTGTACGGTTTCATCGGAAGATGTTACCCGAAGGAGCCGGAGGATCTGAGTCGTATGTTGAAGGTCATGATGCGGACGTGGCAATTGAGGGGAGGGGTTGTGTT
>JAYMTH010000729.1:0-18330 GCA_036897465.1 Pelargonium australe
AGTGAGTATCGAACCTAACAGATATTTCCACTCACGCGGCCCCAACAAACCAACTACTTCACACCCAGTGGGTGTTCAATCTAATAGTCTAACCCATTAAGTTATTTGCTTAATGTCCCTATTATATATATATATATAAATTATACTGTATATTTTTTTTATTTGGGCCACATTATTATTATTTTTTCTTTCTTTTAGCCCAATCTATCTCCTTTCTTCTTCATTGGTCCAAGTCTATTGACCCCAATTTGAACCCATTTTCACAACCTTATCCCTCTGAAGAACCCATCTTCAAAATCCCATATAAGTAGAAGAAGTGTAGAACCCACAATTCCAACAACAAATCTAACCCTAAATCAGAGAAAGGAGAGAGAAGAAGGAGCTCTGGTGGCTCTCCGCCGTCAAAACCCTATTTTTTCACCATCTTTCTCTCGCCGCCGCAGGATCTTCTCTTGCATGGTAAGAATCGAAAATAAATTTGAATCATTTCCTCGAAAATAAGTGTATTTGTTTCTATTTTTAGAAAAATTAATTAGTGTACTTCATGAGTATTGACTTGTTTTTTGCTCGTTACAAACAAGTGTGCTTTTTTATATTTTTAAGAAATTAGTTGGTGTTTTGGATAATTAACTTGTGTACAGAAAGTATCGCACTTAATTTGGGACAAAAATGCAAGAAAACAGTATATTTATTTCGAAAAAGTACAGTGTTCTTATTATTTTGTTAGTTTGTTGTTGTTTGATCATTATTATGAGACAAAAATATATTAAGTCATGATTGTGTTAGGTTAGACTAAGTCAAGTCAATTATAATGACACAACATTCATTTTTTCAGGTATTTGTTCAAGGTATTGGTGGGCACGGAATGTCTCATTAGATCTAATGAATTTAAACAAGGTATCATAACTTCATTGATGACTTGTTCTTTGTTTGTTAGGCTGGATTATGCAAGTTCTTTTATTTTTGTCATATGCATGTTAGTAAACTTTAATTTGAACGCCAAGTCGCTGCTGGTCTTGATGGGTGTAATTGGGTGTTGGAGAGTCTCACTTGCATACCCAATCTCTTTACATTTGTAGAAGGATCATGAACTTGTCGGCATTGAAAACCCGAGACAATTACTACTTAGTGGGTGCGGGTAAAACCACCCTTTGTCAAACCCTACCAAAAGGAGAGATTTGATTGTCATGCTTGGATCATTTATCCAATGTAATCAATGAAAGTGATGTTGATTGGATTGATACATTAGTGAATAGTTAGTTAATGGACAACATGATGAAAATTATGCTAATCAGCAACCTTTAAAAGTAGGTGAAAGGATTGAGACATGTGGCTGTTTTTTATATTTATCATGGTATGTGAAATTTTGGATGGTTATGAAGCATACTTGACCATATAATAAGAATTGTAGTAAGATATTTATCTTCTACGACATTTTCATTAAATTGTGTTTACATAATGTAGTCACTTCTTTCAATGAAACACGGAAGTTCTTTTTCAAAATGGTTTTTTCAGTCTCCTAATAACTAGACTTGTGACTCTCATCCATAATTTGAGAAAATGTCACAATGTATTGTTAGAAGATGTGGAGTGACTTTACCAAATGTGTAAAACATGGAAATTTTGTCAATCGAACAAAATGATTGCTTTGACTAACAATTTTTTGTTATTATTCTAACCAAGTTTAGAAAACGTCGAAAATCATGGATTTGTTACTAAAATTTTGTCTCTTAGTTAGCATTACTTGTTTCACTGTTTCAAACCTTGCTAAGATGTTTCTTGAGGACCACTGAACCCAAGCCTCAAGTTTAATTAGTTAGTTGATGGCAGAAAGTTTTGTAGAAGTAGAACGCGAGAAGATTTTTGAATATGTTGTAGGGTACTATTTGATTGAGCTTGTTCGGCGGAATTTGATTCAAGTGTCAAAGGTAAATTAATAAACGCAAAGCAAGAAAATATGAAGTTCATGATCTCATAGATGATTTCATATTTGCTCTAAGGTCAAATTTTCACAAAACTATCTCATATGATTTGGATTTTAAGCAGGTCGTTGTTTGTCCTTTTGAAACAATTCAATAAATATTTTTGATGAAAATGTTAGTATCTCACATGTTTGATCAATTTTTTGTTTGTTAGTTTTTTCAAATATTTTTATGCTTTGTTTGGATTCCATGATTTGATTTGAAATATTAAATTTGTGTTAAATCTGATGTTTGGGTGCATTTGGATCTAATATGATTCAAAATGTGTAAATGACATGAGATTTCAAACATAATTCTTATTATGTATTTTGAAGTTGTATGTTTACCAAACGGTATATTTGTATTTGAAATATAATATTTCAAATTACAAATTATAAATCAAATTTAAGAATCCAAACACTATCTTACAATTTCATTATTTGGAAATTTCAAACGTTTGGACATGTTGTATTTTGAATATATATTGAGTAGTCTTTAAATTGGTTTGAATTTATTCAAGTATAAGAATACGATAGTGAAAATGTTATGGGTCAAGCGGATAAAGCGCTTAGACTTCTGTTAAGATATATTCAAAATCCAACATGTTCAAAAGCTTAAAGTTTTCAAACAATTAGATTTTAGAGTTTGAAAATTCTGACTTATGGATCGCATAAATAGATCGAGTGAGAGTTAAAATAATGTTTGTTGATTGAATTATTTACAGTGAATAGATATAACTTGCTTAAACACCCAAATCATGAGGTAAGTTGGCTGAATTTTTGCTCTTTGCTGGAATGATATGCTTTCGACACGAATTAAATTACAGTGAACATTTTCCGTCAAAAAGTCTTCTGCAACATCTTCGAGAATCTCTTTGCCTTTTGTTTTTACAAAGCCTTCTGCCATCCACAAGCAAATGAGCCTTGAGCCTTGAACTGAGTAGTCCCGAAGAAACATCTTTGAAGATTATTTGAGATTTCTTTTCGCTCTAGAACATTCTCTTGTTTGATTGACAAAATCACTCAAACTACCACAAATGCTAAAGGTCACGTCAAAACACTCCTCATGCTTTATTGGAATAAAGTAAAGTGGTTGCTATAGATGTACACATTTTGGATGAAAATGTTGTAGATTATTAAAATACATTTTCATTAGTGCGATGATAAATATTTTACTGCAATTCTTGTTATTTCATAGAGCATACTTTGTAGCCATCCAAAATTCCACGTTCCATACAACATAGGTTGCTATGTATCTCATTTCTGTGGATATATGTTTTCCTTGGCATATAAAATTTAAACCTCAACCGAACAGATTTCTAATCCACAGCCATGAAAATCCTTAAAGAGTACCATAGTAAATGGAGATTCAAAGTAAATGAGAGAAACATATAGGAAGTTTGCTGTTTTGCAGGTAGAAAGCAATGGTTGAGGCCTGCCAAGTTTTGGACCTCCTGTGGTTGGGAATGTCCAATCCAAACACGACATATTTACGAGTGAGTTGACAACAACACTTCCGGACACGCGACAATGCAGTTGCGGGACTAAACGGATCAGTTTGAGTTCCACAACATATACACGGTTAAGCTAGTGCCCTTGTCGAATCATGGGTCATGATCCAAATTGCCAAGGACGTGATGTGAGAGTGTACTTTTCTATCCATTATCAGTCTTTAAATCTTGTTGTATAGTTTCTGTTTTAATTAGAAGTCCATTCATTTTTGTATTGTAAAGCTTGTATTGATGATTAAGCTCTCCAAGGGGACATGTCTATGAAATGTGATTTTCTGAATTATTAATCAACAATGGTTCATCAGTGATATGGATGGTCCAGTATTGGAGGAGAGAACTTGAATTGGTGGTTCATATTTTAAACAAGGTTATGGTTGATAACTTCAAATTATTTATCGTAAGTGTTAGGTTTTATTTCAAAATCATTTTGATTTATCGAGTGTTACACTATTCGAGGAGATCCACACTCGCCTCTACCACACAAGTCGCTTGAAAGCCACCCCTGTAGATAAGCGGTCCTAGAAGTTCACATTACCGTCCGCTATGTTAAGTAGGTAACTGAAAGTCTCGCAACGTTTAGGAGGCAACCTATGGAACTGCTATGACATCGTCACTGACCAATCATATAACGTCGCATCTTCAAACCAAGTTTGTAAACACAAGTATCATCCCATAGTTGTAAGCCACGTGGAGTCCCGTTCTTGAAAGAAAACCTTCGGGGAGGTCACACTCTGTGAGGAGATCCCCGTGCACCAGAAAGCTACACTCTTAGGGAGTTTAACCTTTGGGAGTGAAAAATGATATGAACCGCTGGGAAGCCACACCTGAATCAGTAACTCAACCAAGCACTTGGATAAAATACGTGCATATAGCAATTCATGAGTCTTCACATATCGATCAATCACACGATGACACATCGTCAACACAACACAAGTTTGTAAATACAAGTACCACTCCATAGTTGGAAGCTTCACCCTTGGAAACAAGCCTCCAAGGTCAAGATCGAGAACCTAAGGAAATTCCCAACTACAAGGTTGCACCGTCGAGGAATTTACACCTTTAGGGCTCGAAGACAATAAGAACTATTCATTTTAGCAACGAATGCTAAAAAAGATTCGCACCATTACCACACAATCCGCTAGAAAATCACGCATATATGATAGGCTGTCACTCAAGCAAGTAATTTGAACTCAAACGCGAGCACTGAACCACATTTTCTCTTATGTAAAACTCGCAACCTAAACTGGCATACGATGCAAAACATTCTGCGCATCGAAAAGCATAGTAAAAGGCTAAAGTGAAATGAAAACAATAGCTTCTAATACTTCAAAGAAAATGAAACTATAAGGTCCATACAAAACCCTGCCTGCAACAAAATTTGCACAAGATAGCAATTGTGCAGCAGAACCATATATAATGAAATGGTCAGATATGTTTTAGGAACATCAAATCAAAAACACTAGACATTAAAGTAACCAAAAAGACATTAAACCAGCACTTGCCTCAACATATTTCCCAAAAAAACTCATCACAGGAGATCCGCAACATTAGATGGGAGCTCCTCGATGACTACGTTGTAGAACTTCTGGATATCAAACAGCATCCGCTCATCATCCCGAGTCACAAAGTTGATGGCAACACCTTTTCTTCCAAACCGACCACTACGACCAATGCGATGAAGGTAGTTTTCAGGTTGAGTCGGCAGATCGTAGTTGATAACAAGCGAGACTTGCTGCACATCAATACCACGGGCCAAGAGATCGGTTGTGATGAGGACACGGGATGATCCGGATCGGAATTCCCGCATGATGATGTCACGGGTGTTTTGGTCCATGTCTCCGTGGGTGGCGGAGACTGTGTGGTCACGGCCTCTCATCTTGTCGGTAAGCCAATCCACTTTGCGACGTGTGTTGACGAAGATGACACTCTGGGTGATGGCTAAGGTTTCGTAGAGATCGCAGAGGGTTTCGAGCTTCCATTCTTCCTTGTCAACGTTGACATAGAACTGCTTGATACCCTCAAGGGTGAGCTCGTCACGCTTAACCAAGATTCTAACGGGCTTGTTCATGAACTTTCTCGTGATCTCGAGAGCCTCAGGGGGCATTGTGGCGGAAAACACCCCAACCTGGACTTTAGCCGGGAGCAGCTGGAAAATATCATAGATCTGATATCCAAAACGTAAATTAGATCGAACTCACAATAATAAGTCAGAAACAAAAAATGGCATGAACACTCTCAAAACTGAAGATCAAATAGATACTCTACACACAATAAGGGTCAATGAAAACAAAACTTACATCAGATCAAACTCAAGATAAATATTAAGAAACAGAAAATAGTGTGTATGCCCTTGAAACTGAAGACCAAATAGATACACGACACACAACTAATTAGCTTCGGAATAATAAAAGGGGCATTATTGGAAAGAGGTAGATTTTCACATTCAAATTGTACAATGAAACTTGTCTGAAACAATTTTCCCTTCTAAAATGACACTTCCAAAGACAGAGTTGGTATGTATAAACAAACAAAGGCTCACATAAAAGAAGACAAGTGATGCTATGATACTTGGACAACTGAAAAAAATATGGTCATGAGATAATTGACAAACCTGGTCCTTGAAACCTCTTGAAAGCATTTCATCGGCCTCATCCAACACAAACATCCTGATTGAATCAGGGCGAAGCGACTGTCTCCGCAACATGTCATACACACGCCCTGGAGTGCCAACAACAACATGAACACCGCTTTGTAGGATACGTTGATCCTCACGAACACTTGTACCACCAACACATGCATGAACCTTCACACCAAGGTAATCACCAAGTGCTCGCATGACTTTCTCAATCTGTTGAGCCAATTCTCTAGTGGGTGCCAACACCAAAGCCTGGCATTGGACAAGCCCATAATCAAGCTGAGCCAAAATTCCCGAGCAGAAAGTAGCTGTTTTCCCAGTTCCGGACTGAGCCTGTTGGATCACATCTAGACCTTTGGTAAATGGTACGATTCCCTTTTGCTGGATTGCTGAAGGCTTCTCAAAACCTAACAAACATAAAATGTCAATTATATGTTCTAAATTTCAATCTTCTGTTTAAAAAAAATAAAGAGATAAACAGACAAATTTGCGCTTACCGTATGCATAGATACCCCTAAGAAGGTTTTCGGGCAATCCCATAGCATCAAAACTGTCATGAACTTCATCATATGTGGTAAAAAATTCTTGTCCCTCAGTTGAGAGTCTGAACAAACAAATTATTAAAATAAACATTAGTTACATACAAAAACAAACTAAAAGATATATAATATGCAATATCAACAATAAAAAAGAAATTCAAGCAAAGTCTGCAGCAAAATAGCAATAAAAATGAGAAAAGGCTTACATTTCAGTCATTCTGGAGTCATACTGACGAGCATCAAATTGAGATCCTTCTGGTGCTGCACCTGCCATAGCTGCAAAGAGATATGATTTAGAGCAATGACCAAGTCCTGGAGATATCTGATGATAACATGCATATCAATGTTTCATCAGCAGAAACATCACTACAAATTTCATTCGCGACAAACTTGCAAACCAAACAAAAAGGCAGAAAAAATTAAACTTCCGATTACTACGAGATATGTACATGGACCAAACAAAATACTTCAACATCAGAGACTACTATGCCTACTCCCCAATGAAGGCCAAAAAATCATACACTTGCAAGCAACAAGCAACTTCCACTGTGCATTCTAGAGCTAATAAAACACTTTTGAACACAATTCAATTTGAATAAAACAATTTAATCAAATACAAACCAGACAGATTAGCAGGTTACTCCCTAAATCCATGATACAGACGAGCTCACATTCCTCAATAACAAACCAATCCATGAGGTTGATTGTTATAGCAATCTTCATACAACAATGTAGTGAAATAAGACATTAGAACCAGTTCAATTCATACACGAGTGGATTGAAGATAATAGAAAGAAACAGAACAACTCAAACATTCCTCAAGAGCACTGAATCAATCTTAATAGAATAAGGTAGCGAGACAAGACTTTAGAACCAGTTCAAAAATATATTTTTAGAACTCAATATCATGTATGGATTCCATATAATAGCAAGAAACGGATAATTGGTTTTTAAAAGCCTATCTCTCAAATCTCATCCAAATTACACACAAATAAAACTCTTTTCACTTCAAAAAATCACAAACCAGAGAGCTTCTTGTAACAAATCCATTAACCTAAACACAACTATAGCCAAAACAGAAAAAAAAATAAAAAATAAATAAAAATAAATTAGATCCCAAAATTTAGATCAAATCAGCTACAACAAAGTGATAATACAAAAAACACTCAAAATAAACAGATCAAACGTTAAAAAAATACCCATTACCATGAAATCAACCCCGCACAAGACCCATCAATAAAAATCCCATCTTTACCCAAAAATCGCCAACCCAGATTCGATTAAACCAAAAACCAATGAGCTCCAACGACCCCGCCAAATCAACAAACAAATAAAACCCACTACAGATAAGCACAAACATGTAAATCGAGGAGAGAGAGAGAGAGACGAACCTGAGAGTGATTGAGAGAGCTAGAGATCGAAAATCAGAGAGCGAAAAAAGAGAGCTTTAGGGTTTCCCAAACTCCTCGGATCTGCGCCGTGGAGTTGAAGGGAGGTTGTTTTGTGTAAAAGAGAGTGTGTTAATATCAGGTCATCTTAGGTTTTGTACTACCCAACACTCAATCCTTTCCTTGTCCCAATCTTTTTCGGTTTCCTATTTTGCCCCTTCTTTTTTGTTTTTATTACGGTTCTGGTTGTTTGGTTGCCTATAAAATTTTGAGTCTTAACAAATCTTGGAGATAAAATTGTAATTTGGTTCCGGATTAAAACATAGGTTTGGATCCAAGTCCTATTTTGTGAGTTCTAGTTGCATAAAATGAAGTTAGGAACTTTTTATCTTTTCAGGTCGAACTGAACGAATCAAAAATGTCTGAACATGTAAGTACGCGCGAATTTGTAGTTCATTACAATATTTTCAATATGAACTAAAAATTATTATAATAAACTCGACACAACTTCTTTTGTTAGGTGTAGTAATATTCAATCTCGACTACCATTCTATACATTTCACTTTCGGTGTGATGTGGCTTAATTTTTAAATTAGTTGATAGTCATCGATCCCCTAAAAATATATATTCGATCACACGCAGAACTTCAATAATTAACTTGCGATAATGTGATAAAGACACTTTATCATATTCTCATATAATAATTACAAATAAATGTATTAGGTGGAAGGATTTTTTTTTTTTAAATGATGTTGAAATTAAATAATTTCATGTTATGTTTTGTAAATATTGATTGAGACACATAAAGCATAATAAAGATAATATTGTAACCATATAATTGGGGATAGTTTGGTGACATTACGTTTGCGTGTCATACATCATCTCGAAATAATCAATGTCATGAACAATTATTAAATTATGTTATACTTGATAATTTATTTACGATTTTAGCGTAAATTTGAATAAAAATGATAAGTTGATAATTTGGGTCATAACTCGTGCAAATGTAGTCAACTCCAACTTAAAAATCGATTGAATTTAGTTTACGAGATCTAATCTCATAAAAACAAAAGTTAAGTTTTAAGTGTCGGGTTCAAATTGTTGTAGCTATTGTCCCGACCAATGTAGACCTTACAAATATGAGATAAAGCCAAAGGTGACTCACAAAGCACTAACAAGACAAAATTATATATCTTGGAACTTTTGATGTAGACAATATTTTCAATTAGTGACTTAATATTATACATCATCTTTAACTTCTTGGGAAAGTTTTTTCCCATAAAAAATATTGAGGTGAGCTTTATTTTCTTCTAAGAATGAAATGATAATGTTTCATTTGGTCCAAACTTTTATATTATAACCATTTTATTTTTCATTACAATTAAATTTTCCATAATGATATAATTTGAACTTCGAACGATGTTTTCTCAATTATTTGTTAACGTCTACTCGTCTAAAACCTTAGACAAAATGATGCAAGGCCGAATTAGATCGAGCTCAAATTGGGCGGTTTGGATTGCGGGCCCAATATTCGAACAAAATATGAGTTTATTATTCCAAAACTATTTTCTTTTATATTATCAATTCAACATCACAACATTAATAAGAGATAAACTGTCTCATAGAAGCAAATTGCATCTTCAAAAGTAAAAACCATACGCAAAAATAGTCATTACAAAGTTAATAATCCAAAGAAAGCTCGGAGAAAAAATAAAAAACACCGGTACATAAAAAAACACAAATAAAATCTACTCACACAATAATTAACTGAATATACATACAAACAACAAAAACGATCATGATATCAACTCTGATAATCAAAATCGGGTTTTGGGCAAGGGAATATGAACGAAGAAATCTAACACAAGTTAAAATTTCTAAAGAGACTAATCTATTACATTTACATCCAAACGGACTAGACTAAACTAGTTGCGATAAAATTGTACAAGACCAGAAGAACACGGTAAAATTATCCAAAAACCTAATCAATGCACATACAAACAACAATCAAAGATATCAAGTTAAAGAATCAAAACCTGTTTTCGGGACACATTTGACACAATATTGAAAGATCAAAGCCACAAAACTATTCACTTTACATTGAAACCCACTAAAGTAAACCAAGTACATCAAGCTTATTCAAGAACACATTACCATGTCAACTTTGAGAGTCAAAAATAGGTTTTGGGACAAAGAAATATAAAGGGACACCTTCACACAATATTGAAAGTTCCACTTGCAACAGAACCCACTAAACTAAACTAACTACATTAAAGCATAACCAAGAATACATGGTAATGTTAAGCTCAATTTAGTGACTCACAAATTACATCTATATAACCATGCTAAGCACATTTTGGCCAACAACACGAAAAAATATTTGAACACCTAATCAAATACTCGTACAAACAAACAAAAAAAATCAAACTTTAGGAATTGAAAACATGTGTTTAGTGAAACATTCACACAACATTGAAAGAGGAAAGAGATAAACCTCTTCCATTTACATCAATGCCCACAAAACTAAACAAACTACATCAAGCTAATTCAATAAAACATCACCATGATGAAAAATTACGAAAACGCAGTATGAAGCTCACATATACTTTATCACTTAGTAACTCACAACTTGCATATTTCTAAGCATACGAAGCACGTTTTAGCCAACAACACGAAAAATTGTCCAAACACCTAATCAATTACTCGAAACAAAGATACCAACTTTAAGGATATAAAGGGACTCATCCAGATCAAAGAGATGAAACTATTCCATTTACATCAAAATCCACGAAACTAAACAAACTACATTAAGCTAATTCAGTAACACAATATAATGTCAAGATCGCACTTAGTAACCCACAACTTACATCTTCCTAAGCATACTAAGCGCATTTTGGCCAAACACTGAATCAAATACTCATACAAACAACAGAAATAATCAAAGATGTCAACTTTAAGAACATAAAGGGACACATTATGAAAGAGATAACTATTCCGTTTACATCAAAACTCACTAAACTGAACTAAACTAACTAGGTTAAAAGATTATTCAATAACACATTGCCATGTCGACAAATTACAATAGAATTGTACTGCAAAATTAAGCTCACATATACTTTATCATGCCAATTCAGTCATCAATCCAACAATTTCGATATTCATATCTGCTTCCATACACAGATTATCAAAACTGAAACACTAATATTCAATTCCGATTAACTGAATCAGAAAAGCTAGGATCATAAACACACTCATATAGGAACATATCGCTTCAAAGTCTGCTTCCCTGCAACTCCGACCGCAGCCACCATCCCTCCAAGAGCCCCCGCCACCGCCGCCGATCTCACTCCCTTCGCAGCCCTGTACACAGCTCCGGTCGCCAAACCTGCCGCCATGCTGCTCCAAACATCGTCCCTATCAGTAACGCTCACGACGGCGCTCTCCATTCCGGCGTAGATCAACCCTATGATCCCAACCCTATTCCCCCAATTCCTCCCGGAGTGTCCCGACGCGTTGAGGACGCGATTGATGCGGAGCTTAGTGGTGTCGCCGGATTCGATGGAGCGGACGCCGGAGACGATTCCCGTAGCGCCTCCCGCGAGGGAGCCGGCGAGGTAGGCGCATCCGGTGTAGAAGGTGAGGTTCTCGCCCCACGATCGGCGCTGCTTGGCGGATTCTTCGGAGAAGAGGAACTCCGGAGACGTCGGGAGCTCGTATATGGCTTTGTATGGGGTTTGGAGATCTTGGTAGGGGTTGTAGATGCGCTTATCGGACCGGTTCGTGTTCGATTCCATGGC
The DNA here is from genome assembly GCA_036897465.1 of Pelargonium australe. Lineage (NCBI taxonomy): Eukaryota > Viridiplantae > Streptophyta > Magnoliopsida > Geraniales > Geraniaceae > Pelargonium > Pelargonium australe. Next base: position 11,831 of record JAYMTH010000729.1, read on the forward strand.
GCTTGCAGGTTCTAGGGTTAGGGTTTTAGGAGAGAGAGGCGGGAAGAGGAAGAGAAGCGTAAAGGAAGCTCCTTTATTTTATGCTCTGTTTTGTGAGTGGTTTTTGTAAAGCAAAGATGGGTCGGTGGAGTCAATACAACGGCGTCGTTTCTGCCTAAATATGTGTTTCCTAGATCCTTCTTCCTTGGTTAGAAATTAGGATATGTGATTCTAACGTAAACACGACATGAATTTAAGAGAGTAAGAGTATGATTTTCGTTGTACCGTGCATTGCATATGTCGGCTAAGCTATTTGGTTTAAATAATTTCATCTTATAGCACTATATCTATTGAAATGAACAAAATATTTCGATGAAAAGACACGTAATTTGAGGCAATACAAAAAATGTGTGAGGATGAGGCATTACATCGCCGCCTTTGTGTCACAACAACGTAGTTTTCCTTATGGGCTTTGAAGCCCATGGGAAGTTTAGGCGCTCTTCGTCAACTTTGCGTCAAATTGGTTTGATACGCTCCATAGTCCTTAAGATTGAAAAAGTCGTTATCCGACCTTACATCGCATTAGCTCCACATGTGTTAAGACACTTCAAATTTCGCCCTCATTTACTTGTTGCATGCCAAAAACAAATCCGTCTCACGGGCCTTCAGGCACCTGCCTATGCATTGCAATTTTAGTTCCTCATCGCATAAGTCTCATTCACCCCAATCTCCCTAAGGTTGCAACAATCAATACAACACCCCCCAGGGCCATTTTGTCTCGAGAAGCTAAAGTCTCACCTCCTTTTGCATCCCTCGCAAACGTCGCATCATCAAACATATATCTAGAAAGTGCACCTACGAGTAAAATATTCAAGAAAGAGTCTGCTCAAAAGCAAGATTACGTCGCAAAGAAAAATCAAACATTTATGTCCCTCGAAGTTACCAATCTCTGAGATCAGTTTGTAGTATTATTTAATCCACCAAGAGTCCAAGACGTAATATCATGGCAGTACACACTCACACTAGTTCAAATCACTTTTACCGCATTTGTCATAACGCGACATCAGATAAATTAGATTCGTTAATTGCTCCGTGTTAATACGACAATTTTAAATTTATTTTCAAGTTGGACGGCGTCGTTTAAGAGGTAATGGCGTGGCTCTCAAGATCATAAAACATTGCAGAGCAGCGACAATCTTCAGTTTTAATATACTAACCATCGGAGCAATGAGAGTCGCTCGAGCTCCGGCCACCGCAATCTGGTCGTCACCATGTTATTCTCACCGGCCGTCACTCTTCAGTTCAACTGTCACCGTCCACTCTCGTCCAAATCCAACGGTTAATCAGCCTTCAAACCATCAGAACAACCCCAGCAAGCACTGGAACAGCTTCTACAAACGCCACCAAAACAAGGTCTCTCCCTCAAATTTCTTCCAAAAACATGTTTTAATATCTCGAAAAGCCTGAAAATCGAATGTAAAGTAGAGGGTGTGTTGAAAGTTTTGATTTTTTTTGTTTTGCTGTTGCAGTTCTTCAAGGACAGGCATTACTTGGAGAAGGATTGGGGCAATTACTTCAGTGGTGGAAATAGGAAGGTGGTGTTGGAGGTATGTGTTCATGGGATTGAAATATTTTATTTTTATACAATCAAAATGTGACTTATTGTTATTATGATTGCCATTTTTGATAAATTTTGGTTGCTGGTTTGTGTTTGGGAATGGAATTTTTTATATTATGTTTTGTTCTGTTGATGATTTTTGGGTGGCAGGTTGGTTGTGGAGCTGGTAACACTATTTTTCCCCTATTGGCTAAATACCCGAATCTATATGTTCATGCTTGTGATTTCTCCCCAAATGCAATTGATCTTGTTAAGGTTTGTTTCTATAGCTTTGTTTTTTCCATATGCTCGGGAAGCTCTTCTTCGTTTGTGATTGTTATCGTTTGGGTTTATGACACTGAGTGATACGTATTGGGAACTAATATTTGATTTACTAACAACTAGAAGTTAGTGTGATGTATATAATGTGGCTGTGTAAATTTGCTTCCTAGATGTTGTGCTCATTTGAGAAACCTGAAAAAGGCAGTTGAGTGCATTAGGCTCGTGCCATTATAGGCTATGGAAAGGTTCATTTGTGTATACAACCTAGAGCTGACAATTTATGTCTCAACAAGTGACATGACACAAACTAAGTGTGTTTGGGCTCACTTATTCTGTAATCGTGTTGTGTTCACGTTAGAGTACTCTACATCTTTAAGACTCATGTTGTGTTCATGATGAGCCTCAAAAACCCGCATTCACGGCGCCGAACAAGCACAAGTAGGGGTTATAATAGTAAATTAACCAACCAAAAGCTAGCTTGTCTTATTGTTTATTTGATTTTTGTATGTAAGTCAATATAGTTATATTAAATAGGTTAAATTTGTGATATTAAATTGTGTTTGGTTGTGTCGTGTCAAGTGTGTTGGGGAGCATCATGTCAAACGTGTTGGTCTTGTCGCGCAAAATGTGTTAGGTCATGTCAATACAGTCCATATAGTTATATGCGTCGTGTTCATGTTGGCCCATATAGCACACAATCAACCATTAACACGAGCACGACACAACACGCACGAATTGCCAACTCTATTGGAGCCTTACCCTTGCATTGCAAAGGTTGTTTTCATGACTCGATCTCGTGACCTCAAGGTCATGATGCAAGAATCTTATTGTTGCAACCTCATATTCAGGAAGCTTTAGCTTGCTAATAACTAATTAATTCAACCAGAAGAAATGATTGCAATTAATCACTTTGTGATATTTGTGTGGAGTTTATGTTGTTTGCTGTAATTTGATAGAGCGTGCTAGATTTTCATACTTTTCACCAAATGCAGTCGCATGCAGATTTCAAAGAAGAAAGGGTTAATGTATTTGTGTGTGATGTTACCGATGACAGTCTTTGCGAAAAAATTGTTCCTTCTTCAGTTGACGTTGTTACCTTGGTAAGATTGCCAGTTATGCAGGTGGTGCAAAGGTTCTTTGTTCAGTAGCTAGTCATTTATTGCATTGTTATTCATTAAGAAACACGTCTAACATGTTAAGCAGATATTTACATTGTCTGCAGTTTCTCCGAAGAAAATGCCGTTAATATTACAGAACATTAAGAGAGTGCTCAAGGTAGATCTTGGGTGTTTTGGTTTAGGTTTAGCTACATTATATTCTCCTCCTTTTGGTTTTAAGACTATTTCAAAGTGTAATGTTAGTGTTTTATTTAGTTGCAGCCCCATGCTCACGTTCTTGTACGAGATTATGCAATTGGAGATTTTGCTCAAGTAAGTCTTGCAATTTTATGTGAAATCCATCTCTGCTTCCTTGTGTTTTATAAGTTCCCAATTTAAGGTTGATTTGTTGGAGAATACGCGTTAGGTCATGTTGTGTCGTCCCATTTAGCTAAACGAGTAGTGTTCATGTTAGCCCATATAGCACACTATCAACCTTCAATATAACACGAACATGGTACTTGTGCACAAATTGGCAGCTCTGCTAAATCGTGTTTTGTAGAATGCTGGCCAACAATTAAATTTTGGTTTATTGAGTCTGAGCCGAAGCATCGATGGTGTGTTTTCTAATTAGTTACTGGTGAACCTTTTAGGTAAAGCTACAAAACAAAAATCGGATGATATGGGAAGACTTCTATGTCAGAGGGGATGGTACTGTAAGTATATACTGTGTTCAATATTGCAAGAAAGGCTGTATAGTGTGTTTGTGTGTCTAATACTTCTAATTTCTGTTTCGCACAGTGCTCATTTTACTTCTCTGAAAGTTTCTTGTCAACGTTGTTTAAAGACGCTGGCTTCAACACTGATGATATCAGTATATATTGCAAACAAATTGTGAATCGTTCTAGGAATGTGATAATGGATCGGTATGTTCACTTCTCAATCGCAGGTAGATTTATGTTTCTTGTCATTCTCATTCAACATGAATATGCTATCTTAAGCAAGGCCAGACCTTCTAGTCATCTAGCGATGTGTCATGGATAGAGGCATAGAGCGAAAAATTCAGATTTTGTCGTTTTTTTTTCTTCCGTATTTGTGTTGAAATGGCCTAACCATAACCCCGAGATCGAACTGGAAGAGGCGCATGCCCATGCAGGTCGGGTTGCGGATTCTGCAAAGAAAATGTATGGGTGGCCCGACCTGACCCTTTCTCTGCGTCGTGAACTGGACATGAAAATTAACCGTCTAATGCGATCTGTACCCATAAAAATGTAGGTCGGATTTCGGGTGCCTGCAGGTTCATGTCCAAATTGTCACCTCTAATCATGGACCTCTAAGTTTCAGAACCTTTGTTACCACCAAAATGTGTAGAATAACTGTTGTGTCGATGGTTTCAAATTCAATCCCCATAAATGTAGTGGCTACGGCCGATAAAAAATAAAGAAGTTTTTAGAACCTTTTTATTAGTTCGGAAAATCACTCTTGATTTATATATAACTATCTTTTTGAACTTACCAATTGTGTTTGTTGTTAGGCGTTGGATACGTGGCATATTTAACCTAAATCACAAAGATCCTCCTGCTCCAGACTCAGAAACTTGATACAACAATCCATTAGCCGACCAAGTTTGGGACTAGATGATTATCAGGTAGCTTTTAAACTAGAATTTCCGTTCATGAATAGGAATCAAGACTGAGAACGAGGATCAGATTCTCAATCTTCATGTTTGGATCATAACTATTTTGTCATGAATTCTTATTTCCATTACATTTTTCAAAATCCAAACGCAACATCAATAATTTTTAGTACTCATATTTGTTAGAACAGTATATTCGTGCTTTTGGGATGGAAACGGGAAGAGATCGTCACCTATTTACAGACGTTGGGTCTTTCGTTCCCAGAAGACGTTGTCGTGGATGTAACATGAAATTACTTGAAATCGCTCAAGTTACTGTCGTATTTGATATTTTTTTGGAAGAATTTATTTGAGTTCTTGTACCTATAGTTTCTTCATTATTTCTAAGGAAAAATTACATATATAGTTATTGAATTATCGGGACTTAACTAATATGTAAAGGCGGCAATTTCAGGTTTCAGGTCGTGTTCGGGTTGATGAAAGCCTAAACCGAATGAGGTTTAGGTTTGTTCGGGTTTCAGGCGGATCGGCTCTTTGATGACATTGACAATTGAGTCTCAGTTCATAGAGCATCTATCTAACAAAAAATGATAATGTTGAATTGTGTGGGATAGATAATTACCATATTAAACACGTATTCGAGAATAATCGTTTGCATGATTATTAAACGTGTCGTGTTCGTATTGGGACATACAAAACATACAACATGCAACACGACATACACACACTCAAAACTTGACTAATATTTAAGGGTTCTAGTTGCGTAAAATAAATATGATCAATTTTCGAGTTGGGGTGGACACACGCTATTTCACATATATTCCGCAATATGCAATTCTTTCGATCAAATCTATACTATAGTATGTTAAACTTGGTGAGGATGCATTAGAAGTTGCCACCTCAACAAGTTTATGAGTTTCTTGCCCTCTCATTGAATCTAGCTAAGTGTCTCCTCATTTTCCATAGGTTACAAATGACAATTCTATTAACTAATAATAATCGCTAATAGCATTAGATGTTACAATCACTATATATAATAGTATAACATAATAGATAAAGACTTCATCTATAGGAGTGACGAGAAATTGAAAAGACACATGACGTCTTCTTTCTCTATTTATTTTAGATTTCCACATTTCCTTTTCATAGTCTCATGTTCATACAAACTTTTTTCCTTCTCCTCCTCCTCATTCAAGATCCATCTACAGTAAAGTTCTATCAAGTTGACAACTAATATACCAAATTCAAATCAAATATGCAAGATGTCATATTTTTAGGTATTATTTTAATTATTACATCTCAAATATATTTGTATTGCATTCCTTATTATAGATCCATGTTATAACCATCAAAATGAAGATATCTATTTATACTATTTTATTTATCTCATGAAAGGACATATAGTATATATATACTATGTACAATGTTTCTAGAAATTATGGGACAACAAGGTAGAACCCAAAATCAAAGAAATTATAATATATTTTTTAAAATCTATTAAACTAAAATTTTATGTATCTTAATAGATGTTTTCATAAAGTATTATATTTTTGAGTTTTTTTTTTCGGAAATCTACTAACAACTAATGATTGTTATTAGATAACTCGAAACAAACTTTTGAAGGAAGAGCATGAAGAACTCAATATCTTTTACATGGTATGATAAATGTCAAATACGATCGTTTCAAATTCTCAAATTGTATCACCCTAACTAGCATGTAACTAATTAATAATGCCCCAAAGCTATAAGAAATACCTAAATTAAAATAGGTTTATTCAAAAGTCTGAAACTTTTATTTTTGAATAATATATTGATAACTCACATTTTGTGCTAGTGATCCGACCCTAAATCATTCTTAACCTAGCATGTTCCGTGTATTTTTACCTCTTGTTTGGGCCTACTTGTGGTT
>JAYMTH010000730.1:0-18325 GCA_036897465.1 Pelargonium australe
ACGGGATGACCCGGTTGGAACAAAGGTTCATCTTTGAGTTCTACTATGAGTCAGATGCACGAAAGGTGGTAGAGGGCGAGCCATGGACATTCAATCATCATGACCTGGTTTGCAAATGGCTGAAACCGGGGGAGATCCCGAAAAAGATGGAATTGTTTGAACTAAGTTTAGGTGCCCAATTGCATGATCTGCCAAATGAATTCTGAAATGAGAGGGTTTGTCCTAGTATAGGGAACTATATCGACAAATACATGGAGATGAATCCGTGTAATTTCACAAGGAACATGATCTCATATATGAGAATCAGAGTTATGGTGGATGTCTAGGTTCCAATCAGGACGCGTTGGAGGGTAAAACTGGTAGGAGGTATGTGGTCATGGATTACGTTCAAGTATGAGAAAGTTCCACATTTTTGCTTCTACTATAGGATCATGGGGCATGAGACCCTCAATGCAAGAAGTTGATCAAACATCCGGAGGTCGGGGAGGAATGAACATATGGATTGAGGCTAAGGGCTCCGGGATGGAGGCCCAGAAACAATATTAGGGCATGGTGGCTCAGGGGCGAGGAGGAATGGGGAGGTATGGCGACCCCGATGGAGATTGGGCAGGTAATCACTAATGATTTGTGTGTGTGTAGAGGGGTGGGGGGAGGAATGGTATGACTTTATAGGATAGTAAGAGAATAAGGATAACAAGAAGAGCGAGATGCCAAAAGGATGAGTTACCGGCGGACCAGGCTAATGCGATCCGCCTAGAAAAATGAGTTATAAGATTTTGCACTGCAGTGGAGGTGGTGGGCCACATGCAGGTAGGGTGGGGACCGGAGGTAGGTTCCTAAAGCCTGTGTTGGTGTTCTCAATGCGTTGGAATAAGGAATTGGGGCATCTTGCTGAGTTAGCCATGTCGGGTCTTGTGTTATAGGACCCGGGGTGTCAGGGATTGGTTTGCTAATTCAGTCTGAGTTTTTGTTCGCTTGTTTTTGCTTTATGTTTTATGTTAAGGGTTGTCTTGATCGATGCGGTTTATGTCTCGTTGGGCCCTTAGATCAGGGTTTTAGGGTATGGATTATTCTGGGTTTCTATTTCTATATTCTGATATGGTTAGGGTATGCCAGTTGACTGGTTGTAACTAAAGCTATGAGTATTGTTTATTAATAAAGTTTATGTTGGATTCCAAAAATAAAAAATCAGATCGAATAAAAATACAGTTAATGGATAGAAAACCATACCGAAAGAATTCGCCCATTTTTTTGCTCCGCTATAGAACATGTCCAATCCTATCGCGGACATCGTCGGGTAGATGTTTTCGGAGTATTCCAAATATACTAACAGCCCATTTCACAATCATGGACTTACGAGTCTGAAATGGATCATGGGCTTATAAACGCACAAGACTCTCATGTCAAACCGGCCCACCAGGTCCATAAGGCGGGAACGTATTTAGCTATAAAGGGCGGGAAATTTCTATTTCGCACACTCAACACTTGAGAACCGCACATCTCCCTTTTCCCAATCCAACGGCTATAAATCACTAAATATCCCCAAATTCACTTGCCCCATTCTCAAAACACCGCGAGTCTGGCTCTTTCACCTTTTTAGGTCTCTCTCTCTCTCTCTCTCTCCAACCAAACCCTCGATCTCACATGGCGAAACCCTCGAAACCTCAGGTGTCCTCCGACGAAGCCCTTTCAAATGGCTCCAATTCCTCCGAGGAAGAGCAGATCAACGACCAGATCAACGAGGAGGACGAGGATGACGAGGAGATTGAGGCCGTAGCTCGCTCTGCCGGCTCCGACGAAGACGAAGCTGCTGCCGACAACTCTCCCGCATCGGACGATGGTTCTGAAGAGAATGCCGATGGCGACGAAGAGGTAACTTCTGAGGCTGTGTTATGGTTTCGATTGCTTACGTGTTTGGAGCTTTGGATCTATACTGGTGCTGGTTAGGTCGGTTTTTGTGCCCTAGAATTGGTAATTGAGGGCTTAGTTTAGCTGGATATCTGTCTGGTTGCCGCAGTTGGCGCTCTGTTTAGTTGCTGAAGATAACAATGAGGAAATTAACTTGAAATGAGGATTTCTATGCACTTTCCCAGTGAATTATTTGCAGTATTCTATCCTGAGCTGTATCATTTTCATCAATTGCCATGAAGCTAAAGGGTCTTAGATTTTCTTGGTTGTAGTTTGATGCTTTGTGAAGTGTTTTCTGCTTGACTATGATATCAATCTTTTGCACTAATTTGCTATAGATGCATGATAGTCTCATTGTGGCAAATTTTGTTCCTTTAAATGTTTTTGCATTGTACAAGTTTTTTATGCACAATTTTTTCAGGATGGACATGATGTGGGCAATGGCGAGATTAGCAAGCGGGAAAAGGCTAGACTTAAAGAAATGCAAAAAATGAAGAAGCAAAAAATTCAGGAAATTTTAGATGAGCAAAATGCCGCAATTGAAGCTGATATGGTTTGTGTCTTAGTCACACCCTCTTGCTATAGTCACATTTTTTGAATTGGGGAAAATTCATATTAATTAGCTTTATACAATATATAACTGGCTCAGTTTATGCTTATGGCAGAACAACAGAGGGAAGGGACGCTTGAAGTATCTGTTGCAGCAAACAGAGTTATTTGCACATTTTGCAAAAGGTGATCCATCTTCATCTCAGAAGAAGACAAAGGGAAGGTAAATCTTATTTTCTTAAAAAGTCCAAATTTCGAAGTTGTCAATTGATTGTGTTTATAATCAGTTTTCTTTTCCACTGATCTCTTAAGTAAAATTGGTTAAATTGTCATGTCTGTTAGGGAATCCATGAAGTATGGGGCAGTATTTATCAATTTGCATTTAAAAGATAGTATGGTTAACTCATTTCTTTTTCACTGATTGAATGCATGCCATAATGGCCAGGATTCTTGCAGATTTCTGTTGAAGATTTAGTTTCTGTTTAAACTTGTAGGAACAACTTATAATATCTGGATATTTAAACATGTATATTCGACGCAGGTGTGAGTACCGATTTCAATCATACAATAACCAATACCTGATCTCAACATTGTAACAACTTTTAAATAACAAATATTGTTATTTTGATTAGTATTTGTGTACTTTTACTATACCTTTCTGTACACTCATTACATTTAACAATTTCAATGGGAACCATTTGTGAGACTGACTTGAAGAAACAAATTATGCTATAATCTCGTAATACTTTTTATTAATTCTTGCCTCATTAAATTCTTAGGGGTCGACATGCCTCAAAGGTTACTGAAGAGGAGGAGGATGAAGAATGCCTTAAGGAGGAGGAAGATGGCTTGTCTGGGAACACAAGGCTGCTGACACAACCTTCTTGTGAGTGCTAGTCATCTCTCTAATCTATATGTGTCAAATATCTGTCAGGATTTTGCTGCTTGGTTCTCTAGCATAGTTCGAGTTAAAGTAAATTTTACTTGTCCAGGAAACTGGCTCCTCCTGAAAAAAGAGGAGTAAGTCGTTGATCTTAGTGGAAAGTGTTTCCCAGTGCCACTGAAACATTAGAAAGTTTACCATTGTTCTGGAAAATATATCCACACAAGATATCTTCCAAACCAAGTTATTTTATGTTGCCCTAAATTTATTCCATCCGCCAGTGCACAAAAGCCCCATTCATTTTTATCATTCTTAGATTAGACAATGATATACCATAGTTAATACTAATAGAAGGTTGATTCAGTTATTTTGATATGTTGTTGGCTGTTGTAAGATCCTCCTTAACTTAATACTCATGTCTGTTGTGTAAATCTTTTGAGTGCTTCCATTAAGAGATCCTGATTTTTCTCAATTTTGAGTGATGATATATCTATTGTTCTTTCTGCAGGTATCCAGGGTAAGATGAGGGATTATCAGCTTGCTGGACTGAATTGGCTCATAAGACTATATGAGAATGGTATCAATGGCATCCTTGCTGATGAGATGGTAGGGTGCTAAATTATGAGTTCCTTAAGCCATTTTTTCCTGTAAAATTTTCTCAAGTCTTACATGTAAATTAAAGTATTCATCACCTTTTGACTTGCAATTGTTTGAATAATGGTTGTGTTTCATCTATCGATATATTAATGGCAACTTGACTTTGCACTATTCAGGGTCTTGGTAAAACTTTGCAAACAATCTCCTTAATGGGTTATCTGCATGAATTCAGAGGAATTGCTGGCCCTCATATGGTAGTTGCTCCAAAATCCACCCTTGGAAACTGGATGAATGAAATTAAACGGTTTTGCCCTCTACTGCGGGCTGTAAAGTTTTTAGGGAATCCTGAAGAACGGGTGAGTCTCTTTCTCTCTCTCTCTCTGCCTTAATGAGTAATTGCTTTTTTGTTTATGTAATTATATCACCATCCTTTTGTTTTGTTATTTATTTCAGAGGCATATACGTGATGACTTACTGGTTGCTGGCAAGTTTGATGTTTGTGTCACAAGTTTTGAGATGGCCATCAAGGAGAAATCTGCCTTGCGTCGTTTTAGCTGGCGCTATATAATTATTGATGAGGCCCATCGAATTAAGAATGAGAACTCTCTACTTTCAAAAACAATGAGACTATATAATACAAATTACCGGCTTCTTATTACTGGTACTCCACTTCAGGTACAAACTGATCTCTTTCGGAAAGAAACTTGCCAAGTAGCCTTATCAAAAAGGCTATTGCTTGTTAATCAAAATATTCAGTTATGGTTGTTTTATCCTTAAATCTATATGGAGTATAGGAAAATTTGAGTGTGTTTAAATAGTCTGAATTTGAACGGTTCATTCATTCTTGTGTCATTAGTGATTGTTTTGAGGAATTCTTAGTATGATCCTGATCAAGAATGTATTTCTTTGTTTTCTCATTCAATTGGTGCTGAGGATAGTATTTTTCGTTGTACAAACCAATTTTAATTTGTTCGGGGAGCTATTTTGATATTTATACACCACACCTAATACTTTTTGTATCTGATATTCTTGATAAATTGCTAATGTGCAGAACAATCTTCATGAGCTCTGGTCTCTTCTTAACTTTCTGCTGCCTGAGATATTTAGTTCAGCTGAAACTTTTGATGAATGGTTTCAAATTTCTGGTGAAAATGACCAGCAGGAGGTTGTTCAACAACTGCATAAGGTACACTATTACATTTCTGTGGTAATTGAGGATTGAGTTGTCATGTGTGTGGGTCAATCTGATTATTATATCTGTTTGTCTATAAGGTGCTACGGCCATTTCTGCTCCGAAGGTTAAAGTCAGATGTAGAGAAAGGGTTACCTCCGAAAAAGGAAACAATCCTCAAAGTGGGAATGTCTCAAATGCAGAAACAATATTACAAGGCCTTGCTGCAGAAAGATCTTGAAGTTGTTAATGCTGGTGGTGAACGTAAACGTCTTTTGAATATAGCAATGCAGTTGCGTAAATGCTGTAATCATCCGTATCTTTTCCAAGGTGCCGAGCCTGGCCCTCCGTACACTACAGGAGATCATCTTGTCACAAACGCCGGTATAATTTACTGTTCAGCAATTGTAGAAATAATTGGTGCTTATGATTCAATCATTGCTCGTCATTATTGCCTTTTGTTCTCATCTTCAGGTAAAATGGTTCTCTTGGACAAGTTGCTCCCAAAGCTAAAAGAGCGTGATTCCAGGGTGTTGATATTTTCGCAGGTTTGAATTCTTCCAATTCATATTCTTAAGTAATATGTTAAGTCAGTGTGGGCATGCCACTAATGCTCTTGCATTATTCTTGTTAACCTTTCTGTGTTACATTTTCTTTATGGCTATGCCGTATCCCATTTCTGATTGTGATTGGGATTGGTTTCCAAATTTAGATGACAAGGCTACTGGACATCCTTGAAGATTACCTAATGTATCGTGGATATTTGTACTGTCGTATTGATGGGAATACTGGTGGAGAAGATCGTGATGCCTCCATTGAGGCCTTCAATAAGCCAGGAAGTGAAAAGTTTTGCTTCTTATTATCAACTAGAGCTGGTGGTCTTGGTATTAATCTTGCTACTGCTGATGTTGTCATTCTTTATGATAGTGACTGGTGAGTGTAATTTAGTTTAATAGTTTTGTTGTCTGTCATGCATTTTCATGAATCGTTGCTAATTGTTTAGTATTATTGCAGGAACCCACAAGTTGATTTACAAGCACAGGACCGTGCTCATCGGATTGGCCAGAAGAAAGAAGTTCAAGTATTCCGGTTCTGCACAGAGGTATGCATTTGTTGTCGTATGCTGCATGGTAATTTGTCTTGTTATAATCACTTGATTATTATATTTCTTGAAATAGTATACTATTGAGGAGAAAGTGATTGAGAGGGCATACAAAAAGCTTGCACTTGATGCTTTGGTCATTCAACAAGGAAGATTAGCCGAGCAGAAAGGTATCAAATTTCCGTTTTTTTATGAAGGGAGAAACAGGCTTTAGAACCTGCTTGTGTAATAATTTTCGCGTGCTTTTATCATGTGCAGCTGTTAATAAGGATGAACTACTTCAGATGGTGAGGTTTGGTGCTGAAATGGTTTTCAGTTCCAAGGATAGCACCATTACAGACGAGGACATTGACAGAATCATTGCTAAAGGAGAAGAGGCCACAGCTGAGCTTGATGCTAAGATGAAGAAATTTACAGAAGATGCTATCAAATTTAAAATGGATGATAGTATGTGAACTTGTAAAAGTCGCTATTTGCTTGCTTCTTGTGTTCATTTTGCTTGTACATGTCATTTGATGTTTAAATTTAAATTGTTAACATTGTTCCTGTTTTGTACAGCTGCTGAGTTGTATGATTTTGATGATGACAAGGTAGTCATTTGATGATTGTTAACATCATCAACCACTAAATCTCATATATTTTGCTTTCTGGAGCTGCAATTTAGCAGCCTTTTATTTGTGATTTAATTCTTATTTAGTTACCTCTTAATTTTGATGAAGGATGAGAACAAATTTGATTTTAAGAAGATTGTGAGCGAAAACTGGGTTGAACCACCAAGAAGAGAGAGAAAGCGCAAGTAATGACATTTCTTTAATTTTAAATCGAACTCGTGGATTTATTATTTTCTGTTGTTACTGGCTCATTTTTTATGTTTTGTTCCTTTCTTTTCAATTAGTTACTCAGAATCTGAATACTTCAAGCAAACTATGCGTCAAGGGGGTCCAGCAAAACCGAAAGAGCCTAGAATTCCTCGCATGCCCCAATTGTGAGCGTTTCTTTGAATTGGTTGCTTTCTTATTTTGCTATTTTTTGGGGCTAACATATTCCATTTTTGTTCTTAGGCATGATTTCCAATTTTTTAACACACAGAGGTTAAGTGAGCTGTATGAAAAAGAAGTACGCTATCTTATGGTGAGTGGGTTTGCATATTTCCTCCTTTTTTAGTTGTCACCTAGTAAGTGTTCGTCTGACTTTTTGGTTCCATGCGTCTAATTAATTACTTTTCCTGTTTTGGTGGAACTCAAAGCAAACACATCAGAAGAATCAGTTGAAAGATACCATAGATGTTGATGAACCTGAAGGTATTCAGTCTGTCTTATCCTTGTTACCCTTATTCACAAATTACATGGCTTATTCATGATTTACTTGAATACTAACCATATAGTGAATATTTAGAGGTGGGGGACCCATTGACTGCAGAAGAGCTGGAAGAAAAGGAGCGACTCTTGGAAGAGGTGTGTGGGTTATTTGATGCAGAAAAGTCTTCATTTTATTTTTTATTACTGGATTGTCAATTTGACACCTTAAGCACTGGCGTGTTCCAGGGATTTTCGTCTTGGAGTAGGAGAGATTTTAATACTTTCATCAGGGCTTGTGAGAAGTATGGCCGGAATGACATTAAAAGTATTGTTGCTGAAATGGAAGGGAAGACGGAGGAAGAAGTGGAAAGATATGCCAAAGTTTTCAAAGAAAGATACAAAGAATTGAATGGTAAGTAATATGTTTAAGTTGTTTATTTTGCTAAGCATGAGTGTTTAATCACTTACACTGAGAATGTTTGGAAACAACACCAAAATCAATATAGTCTCCTACCTGTGGAGGGGTTCCTCTTAGGTTTATCTATTAGGTTTCCACATAATTATGAATAAACAAAGAAATAAAAAGGAAGCCGCATGCCAGTAGGTTTCTGGCCATTATGCATTTTAGACCTACCAAGGTTTTTGGATTTAGAAATATGGAATTAATAATAGAAAAGCATAAGTTTGATCAAAGTAGTTTTTTTTTTATCAGCTGTTCAAAGTAGTTTTAAAAGTATACTATCATAATTTGTCCAGTCCAACATATCTGAGAGATTTTGGGAATACCCTGAAACACTTAAACTAGAGCAGAGAAGCTCCCATATGTAGACCTAATCCATAATTGTTGAATATATAAGTCTCTTTGCATTTGGCCTTGATTTTCTGGTGCTCAATATAACAAACGGACTCTATAGTTTTTCACTTGCGATTTAATGACTGATTGATGGGGTCATATATCTTGTCCTCCTTCTGTTTGTAAGTTATAATTTGAGACAGCTGAAATGAGAATATGTGTTGCTGGTTCTACTTATACATTTATCCAGTATCATCTTCTTCATTTTGTTGAGGGGTGTTGTTTTCAGATTATGATAGGATCATTAAGAATATTGAAAGAGGGGAGGCTAGAATTTCCCGCAAAGATGAGATTATGAAAGCTATTGGGAAGAAGTTGGATCGCTACAAGAACCCTTGGCTGGAACTAAAGATCCAATATGGACAAAACAAAGGAAAGCTGTATAATGAAGAATGTGACCGTTTTATGGTAAAGTTTTTGATAATAAACTACTGATATTGTTTGTGACACCAAAATATCTATAAATATATTTACACTTGGTATGCAATGTTCAGATATGTATGGTTCACAAACTTGGTTATGGGAATTGGGATGAGCTGAAGGCAGCTTTTCGTACATCTCCCTTGTTTCGATTTGATTGGTTCGTCAAATCTCGCACTACTCAAGAACTTGCAAGGAGGTGTGATACCCTCATACGATTGGTGGAGAAGGAAAATCAAGAATATGATGAAAGGGAGAGGCAGGCCCGCAAAGAGAAGAAGCTTGCCAAGGTTCTTTTTCTTTAATTTATCTAACTCATAATTGAGAAATGAGATGTTTTTACTCTAGTATTAGTATTTTATCTAAAGCTACGTTCAAATTTGATTTTAAATATTGTATATGTATATAAAGTTTAGGAATTCATAGAGTTTCAAATGACAAGTTAAGAGTTGTCATTTGAAATCTCATGTTATAGGCATGTTTTGAATTCTATTGGGTTTGAGCTAAATTTAAATCCAAATTCTTTGTGTATCTGAACATTGGATTTGGCTCAAATCCATGATTTCAAATCAAATCTAAAAATACTTTTCATTTCTAGGTGCTTTGCTATTTTTGGTCTAGTAGTGAATGAGATCTTAGGTTGTGTTTGAATTTGATTTGAACCATAAAGCCTAGTGTTTTAAAAGCGCAAAGCGCACTTGAGGCGCAATGGTCCTCTGGGGCTTAAGCGCGAAGCGCACTTTGAAGGGATGTTAAAAAAAATGAAGAAAATATTAATTTAACCTATATATTAAATACTTATGTTAGGATGATAAAAGTATTATAAAATAACATCATAAATCATAATCTATAAACGTTTCATATTGACCAAAAAAACAAAACAAGTTCAAGTTAACATAAATCATAAAATAGTTTCACTTAGAGTTAGTCAACTCTATTTTATAGAAAGAAGAAAAGCATATAAATCATCGACTGAGTTGTAAGTGTTATCTTCCTCATCTCTGCAGTATGTACTCTGTGGTTGCTGTCGATGTTTTGATATATTTATTGCGTAGAGGTGCTTCTTTTGTGTTTTTTGAACATTAAAATCTTATAGCAGCCGTAAAGGTTGGAAGTTGAAGGAGGTTTTAAATAGTTTTTTTTTTTTTTTTTTGTTTTGTTTTAATTTACTAAAATAAGGTTCGTACTAAATAATATGAGTGTTAAATAAAAAGCCCTAAAAGCGCGGGCTTCAGGCTTCTTAAAGCCCATAAAGCGTGAGCTTTAGGGAGCTTCATTGAAGGGGCTGGGCTTTTGACAAAGCGAAGCCCCACTTTTGGGCCTCGGGCTTAAGTGCAAAGCGCGCTCTTTTCAAAACACTGATAAAGCCATTATTATCACAAAGATATATACTTGACATTTCTAGACGCTTTGTTATTTTTGGTCTCCAAAACTACAATGAACAAATATATGTTAAATGTAAATGATTTGGACCATAAAGCCTTAATTATCAGAGATATATACTTGACATTTCTAGGTGCTTTGCTATTTTTGGGGTCTCCAAAACTACAATGAACAATTATATGTTAAATGTAAACTATGTTACAAATTCAGTTGATATGTAGGCATAATAATCTCGCAATGTATGTTAAAACGTAAACTATATTTCACATTGAGTTTACATGTAGGCATCATAATCTCGCAATCAAATATAGGCATCAACTTATCGCAAAATAGTAACCTAAATTTCAAATTCAGTTTACATGTAGGCATCATAATCTTGCAATCAAATATACTCTTGAATAACTGATTAGTATACAATTTAATGACTTTCATAAAAAAACTATGATGATCACAAGCATACTAGTGTCCTGATATATGAATAAAGATATACAAGACTACACGAAAAGTTGATAACCAGTTTCCAAAAGAATCATTGTGAGGATATTGCTTCAGTTTACATAGTAATTTATTCAGTAGCTCATCTTTAATGATGAATTTTCTTAAACTTCATAAAAAAAAGATGTGAAAGAACTTTAGCTTTCAAGATAGAAATTAATGTAGGAAAGGAAAAGCTAATGTTTTAGTGTGTGTGGTCTTTAGTGCTTATTGCGTGTAACACGTGCCCACATGTGTGTGTGTGTGTGTGTGTGTGTATGTTTGTGTCTTGTTAGTATTAACGAAGATCTTGTAACTGCACTTCCTTAAGGAAAGTACTAATGTAGGAAATAGAAAAGCTAATGTTTAGTGCGCACATGGTCTTTAATTTTTGTCGTGTTCTCTTAATTGCACTTCCTTTTAGGAAAACATCAATGCTTGAAAGAAAATAAACTAATGTTTTAGAGTGTGTGGTCTTTAAGGTTGTGTGAAACGTATATATATGCTGCCAGTATCAACGAAGTTCACTTAATACTGCCTTTTTGGAAAGTTTAACGCATGAAAGAAAAGCTAATGTTTAGTGTCTTTTTTTGTCTTTAATGTTGTGTGTGTGGTCTTTAATGTTTGTCGTATTCTCTTAATTGCACTTCCTTTTAAGAAAATACTAACGTCGTATTCTCTTAATTGCACTTCCTTTTAAGTAAATACTAACGTAGGAAAGAAAAAACTGATGTTTTACTGTGTTTGTGCGCATGCTGTTTAGTGTGTTTGTGCACGTGGTCTTTGATGTTGGTGTGTGTGTGGTCTTTAACAATTTGGAACATATTTAGCAGTTGATAGTATTAACAAACTTCTCTTTATACTACATTTTTTGAGAAGGTTCACTGCATGAAAGAAAAACTATTGTTTTTTGCGCGTTTGTGTGCTTGGTCTTTAATATTGTTGCGTGTGTGGTGTTTAATGTTTTTTGTGTTCTCTTAATTGCACTTTCTTTAAGGAAAATAGTAACGTAGTAAAGAAAACTGCAGGAAAGAAACTATAATGTTTTAGTGCGTCTGTGCGCGTGGTCTTTAATATTGTTGTGTGGGTGGTCTTTAACGTTTGTTGCGTTCTCTTAATTGCACTTCCTTTAAGGAAAATAGCAACGTAGGAAATTTAAACTAATGTTTTAGTGTGCGCGCGTAAAATATTATTGCGTGTGGTTTTTAATATTTCTTGTGTTCTCTTAATTGCACTTCCCTTTAAGACAATAGTATCATAGGATAACAAAAACTAATGTTTTAGTGTGTTTGTGCGCGTGGTCTTTGATGTTGTATTTGTGGTCTTTAATGTTGTATTCTTATAATTGCCCTTCCCTTTTAGAAAAAAAAAAACTAATGTTTTAGTGTGTTTGGGCGTGTGGTGTTTGTTTTGGTCTTTAACGTTGTCGGAAACATATATATTTGTTGCTAGTATTACAAAGTTTATCTTAATTGCACTTCCTTTTTGGATAATACTAACACAGGAAAGGAAAAACTAATGTTTTAGTGCACGCGTGAGTGGTTTTTTATGTTTCTTGTGTGGAACATATATATTTGTGTCTCTAGTGTTAAGGAAGTTCTCTTAATCACACTTCTTTTTAGGAAAGTTCTAACGCAAGGAAGAAAAACTAATGTTTTATTGCATGCGGTAGTTAATGTTTGTTGTGTCAAACACACACATTATTGCCTTTCATAATCTTAGTTATGTGAATTCTTGTAGATTGAGATGACGTCCATTTTGTAACTGTTGGCTTGACTATTTGATATGCCATGTTTTCCCTAATATTTTAAAATGTCCTTTCAGAATATGACACCGTCAAAGCGTTCCATGTCTAGACAGTCAACTGAAAGTCCTGTTTCCTTGAAGAAACGGAAGCAGTTATCTATGGACGATTATCTGGGTTCGGTAAGATGGATCGCCTTTGACACTATTATACTGGCTCAGCTGTACAGTGTAGGAAGCTGACAACGGTTTTTTTGCTTGCAGGGCAAGAGGCGGAAATGACACCACCGAAATATATTAGAGATCATGTGGTTCTGATTACTTAAGGTTGAAATCTTGTGGCTTGTGAAGAGGAGAAGAGAAGTTGCTCTATTTTATCTGCTGGAATCCAACTCTTGTAATTGTAATGCTTGATTGTTTTAGCTTGATCAACCATGGTAATCTTTTGGATATGGGAAGCTGTATAAAATATATAGTAGGCTAAAAAGTAGGATTTGGCTGGATATTCTATTTTCATTGTAGGTGCTGACTGGGTAAGCTAAGCTAATCAGTTTATGTTTGACATCTCTCTTTGTTAAAAGTTATTTTTTAGGACTGTAGCATGTTGTTGGTTCATTAGAAAGTAGTTGATCAGGTTGTGTTCTCTGTGAGCAGAATCTAATAGTTTAGCATAATTTATCTTTAGTAGTGTTGATTGTGCATTTTGGTTCATTAGGTTGTAACCAAAAAAGTGGCAGATACAAGCTAGGTGCTCAAGTGAAGTGATAGAAACAGATAACTGCCACTGGAAGGTTTCGTGGGTATCAGTAATTATGGCGTTGACGTTGCTTGCCAAAATGTGACAGACCATACCAAACTCTTGCAAAACTACTAAAGATTAGGTGGAGAAACAATTCACAGAAATCCCATGAGAACATATTCTTATCAATCACATCAATTTGGATAAAGACAATTTTAGTACTCGTACTTTGGGCTGAATTTATATTTGGTATTCAATTTTTTATTGTATTAGAGTTAGTACATATACTTCTGTTTTTATCAAGTTGAGTACCTACCGTCCATTTTTGTCAAAATTGCCGGTATCCTTTGCACACATGGATTCTCTCGTGCTGAGTTGGCAAAATTGGTAATGACACAATTTTGGTCCTGACTTGAATACTATTTGAATTTTAATTAAAAAAAATAAATAAATAAAACCCTCTTACCTCCTCTGAAATCTTAATCCTTGCCATTACTAGTTAAATCTTTTAATTTCCATAGTTTTTCTTACGTCGTGCGCTTCTCACGCCACCGACGCCTCACCGCCGCGTTTGAAGACAAGCTCATCAGATCTGTTGTCGGAGCTGCTGGACTTGGAGCACCATCATCGCTTGAGATGATCGGAGAAGATCTGAGATGATTAGAGAAATAAGAGATCCCCTTTGAAGCAGATATGAGATGATCATAGAAATAAGAGATCTCATTTGAAGCAAATCTGGTTGTGGTCAAAATAGATTGGTTTTATAAATTCGTTGTTTTTTTTTTTTTTATAAGCAACGGCCAAAAAGGTATATGTACAAGGAACCAACTATGTCTCTTAATCTTAGCCTAGAGTTTTTGGCACTTTACCGCACCAAAGTGGTCTCTTACACCACCACCACCACCAAGGATATATGTGTTGAATGGGGATTGATCCTGAGATCTTCTCCCACTCACAAATGAATGAATCTAGTGAAGATATTGAAGGTTTGAGTATAAAATCAAGAAGCAAGAATTTTGTGACTGAAATTTAATTTGGGTGGAACAATCAAATATACCCAAAAAATGATGTAATTGTAGAGGATATGAAACTGAAGAACATTCAAGAAAAAATCTGAGAAAATGCAAGAAAATGGATGAGAAAGAGAAAATAGTATCAGTTTTTATTTTGTTTCTATTTTTTAATTAAATTTTTTAGTTTATATCCACGTTAGCGCAATTTTTCCATGTCATCAACCATCTGTCCACGCCAGCATCAGTTGACGCAAGATTTGACGGACAATGACAATATGTACTCAATTGGATACAAAATTAAAGTTCAAGTACTAACTCTAGTAGAATAAAAGATCATGTACTAAATCTGAATTTACCCTAAAATTTGGTTACCAAAATTGACTTTAATCCAAAATCTTATAACCTGTTGACCAAATTTGACTTATATGTGACAATATTTTTTTTATTCTTTGTATTTAAACCATGCAGCCTAAAAATTCCATTTTTTTCCCTTTAATTTAGGTGGTATGACTTAGAGATGAAAATTTAAAGTGTAAAGCGGTTTTTATTTATTTTAACTTAAAGAGTTTAGAAAGTTAGTAGAAAAAATATCTTGAGCTACGTAACATGGGGCACCTACTAATTTTTAAGTCATTCCCATGAAAATTCTAATTCAAACGCAGCCTGAGATAATTAGTACACTCAAGTTGTCGAGGAAGGAGATGGTAGCTACGTACGCAGCGAGACATCAATGCGTTAAAGGTTTATTACAAAGATACATGAGTTTTAAACAATAACATATTGTTCACACTTGGCATGATAGTAAATAACTATTACAATAATGTTACATTAAGTTCATAGTGACGTCGATCGAATACATTTTGTGATGAGGCCTAATGATTATCTTTTGTTGTAGGTCCAACTTGCATAACTTCTTATTTACTAGCGCATATCTCGTAGCAAGTCATTTGTTGCAAAGCGAAAAAACGTAACAAAAGCTCCAAAGAGATTGAGAGTATGTAGCGACGTGAATTTTGTTTCGCCTATACGTTAAATGTTGCATAGGAGACTCGAGTGGAAAGAGAAGATTGTAGCACATCTCTAGATTCTCATTGATATTGAACTCTGGGGAAAGAGAACGATGGATTATGTAATCGACCGTGACTTCTCCAAATTGCTAATGAGTTTGCCAATTAATCAAACTCATTAATGAGTTTGCTAGTTAGTTTTTTTTATAAACACCTTTTCGTTTTATTAATTCATACTCAAATCATGCAAGATACAAATCAGAACCTGAGAAGCATCCAACAAAACTAAACCAGGCCAAGAACGAGATGCTCTTGCTAAATTATGAGCAACCACGTTCACTGACCTACGAACAAAAGAAAAATCTAGATTCTAAAAAAAGGAAGCTAAATGAATACAATCATCTATGAGCATCCCATAAATATTAGGCTTGTCGGACCCTAACACGAGATCCGAAACCACTTGTTGCGAGTCGCTCTCCACCACCACCCGAGCACAGCCCCTTCCTCAGGCCCAATTAACAGCCTCTCTCACCGCCATACGAGCCGACTGCATCCTCTCTCTCTCTTAAATTTTCCAATTAATCATATTATTGAGAGAAAAAAAGACTCAATCGTGATTTATTAACTGAGGCTTTCAACTTATTAATTCATGTCGATTAGATGATGACACCTCATCAATTAACACTTGTACTTGTCCTAATGAATTGTGGGTGCGGAGCAACTGCCCGAATTCATTTATCTTTGTGCCTGGACTTATTGATTTGAGTTTGTTCATCATTTTGGTGATCTTTATACTTTACAATTTCATCACAAGGCGACGAGACAAAGGTTGTTGTGGAGGTATTTGAGCAAAAGAAAGAACTTTGGATAGGTGCCATTTTTAAAAAAATTGATTTAAAGTTTAGATAGGATAAACTCATTTCTATATTTTATTTGCATCTGTTGATTTTAACAGTTTGGACTAAACCATAATGTTTTCAATATAATTTGACATAAATGGAATACGTTAATGTTTGTCTAAATTGAAACCAATATAAGTCCGAAGATTAAATAGCAACGAATTGGAGTACATTGTCAAGTCGACTTATAGCTAACAGGCTCATTAAAAATTGGGATGGTTTTTGCTAAATCGATTACATGACATGTTTTGAAATTTATTTTAATATTATATTATATACTTCTTTTCATCAAAACCAAATTTAAATTATTAACTTAAATCAGAAGATAACAATAGAGAAATAAATCCGGGAGACTGACCCAAACCGACTCGCACGATAAGGAAATCAAAGACCTACCCAAAACATGACACACTCGGTTCGCAGACTAATCCGCAATACTAATCAAAACACCATCTAATAGGGCCGAAATGACCATGATATAGTGGATAATTAATCAAGTCAAATGCATTATTAGCCTCCCTCTCAAAACCATAAATGAAATACTTACATACAACATGATTTGTAGAAAAGTAACGAACTCTCAAAACTTGAAAAGAAAAAGCTATTTATTTTTTTTAGTGTTTGAGCTACACAACAAGGGGTAGCTCTTCCCTTTCAACTCATAAAACTCACCACATACCGTCGACAAATAGGCTCGTACCCGAGTCCTAAAAGGGAATCCAAAGGCTTGAATTGAGCTCATTTTTAGCTTAGGCTTGCTTGATATTACAAACCAATAAAAAAAAAAAAACAAAAACAAAAACTCTAAAACAGTACTTATTCGGTGAATCACTGAATGTTTGGGGCAATGATGTAAGAGTAGCAAACAAAGCTTCTTCACATTAAATTCCTACTTTCAGCTACTCCATGATCTCAAGGTCCATCTCATCTCCAGCCATCAAAAGTTTTCATCTCGATTTTTTCTATGTAAATGCATCAACAATTAATCAGTTAACATATGGAAAATAAACAGGTGCCTCAATACATAAGGCTCCCACTATTACGGGTCGTGTAAAAGATCATTCATGTACAAAACTTTAGTAAAAGACACTGGTAATTTTAACTTAAACCCGTGAATTAAGCAGTCTTGCCACGCACCAAGATTTATTCTTAAACATCGGATGAATTATTAGCAAAGAATTCTTCTTCGGATATAGTGTTTTTAGTTAATAGGTTTCTATATAGATGACTTATTAAATGCGACTTTTAGCAATTCAAGTAGAATGTGAATCTCGTTTTGAAATCAAAATACTCTCGTCATGTACTAATTAACTAATTAACGATATCAAAAACAAGAAATATTTGATTTAAGGATTCCATCTACGAAACAAAAAATTAATGTTGGGGGACACATAGGAGATTTACAAATCACACCATCTCAAAACAATCCAAAGGAATTAACAAAACCAAGTCCAAACCTTGAAAGAATTTAGATCTAGATTTCTAAACATATATATGGGACAATCAAAGGATTTATATGGTATTAAGACAAATTTACCGATTAAACTACCCAAAACCCTAATTCACTTATCAACTAAATTACACAACAATTAAGATAATCAACTTTGTAATATAATACAACTACGAATATATACCGAACAAGTACTTACGGCGTTCTTCTAGTTAGGGGTGATCGATCCCTTTTTTTAGATTGGACCTTGCACACATCCACACTCATCTTCTTCTGCAAAAATAAAATCATAAGAAAAAGCTGAAAACGCTTTGTGATTTTATGATTATTTCAAAAACAAACTTTTGAACCTACCGGTTCTTGAAACCAACCCAGTTTTCTTCCTTTTCCTCTCCTTACATTTGGTCTCCAATCCTCGAAATGATGATATAGAGCGTATTGCTAGTATTCAAGGTGCATAAAACCACATTTAAAAATACGATAAGTAATTAAAGATTAAAATTGAGATTATACTATTAATGAATCTAACCTTGGTAGATTACTAATCTGATTTGTATAAGCATTGAATGGCAAAGTTGATAATTTATCATTCTCTTCTTGCTTGCAGATCTCAGACTGTATTCTTTCTCCTCCATTTGCACCTATGAAACCCCTTTCTGCGTTTCCTAACATATATATATATATATAGAACTTGAAAACCCTAATTTTTCTAGGGTTTCGTTTGGAGGGTATTTATAACAAGGAGTTGTGGTTGTGGGCACTGCAATCAGTTTTGCTAACTAATAAAATGTACATGGTGGTAATTAGACAATCATTTTTGGGTTAATTACACTAAG
>JAYMTH010000731.1:0-18322 GCA_036897465.1 Pelargonium australe
AAACTTAACGGCACCGTTAGCCAAATAGACGGAAAGTATCTCACAGTCATAATAATTGCCCGAACAAAACAAAGTGAAGGGACCCCGTGGGAACAAATTGGATAGTACAGGAACCCCATGGGTACTTATTCCTTTAATGTTTGATTGAACTAATTGTAAGCTTTATCTTGTTCTTCTCAAATACTTAAAAGTTTTTAAAAACTATCATAGAGCAACTAACCCTCTACAACTCTCACATCTACTTCTGGACAAACGATTTAACGTGCTTTGTTCTTTTGAGATATAAGTTCAAGCATTCCTTAGTCAATGTTGTTATTGTTCATATAAAATAATATCATTTGATTACAAATTATATAATTTATCTCCAAATGTGTGTATGTACGTTTTTACCCTTTTCTAAATAGTTGTTTTAAAAAGTTTCTACTTCACTCCCTTTCAAAAAAAAAATAATAATAATTCTATCAATTAATTTAAGACGTAACGTTACTCCTAAAGTGAAATAAGAAGGCTACGACGACGTTTCATCTTCCAAGAAAAAAAAAAATAGAGGGTATATATATGGAAGAGTATAATGTATATTAGTTAACTGATATAAAGTTACATCACTTGAATTAATAAGATGATGACACCTCATTTAAAATCATGGATCCGGACGGGTCGCTCCACTCTCACAAATTCGCTTGGATGGGTATAAGCGATTTTAAATGAGGTGTCATCACCTCATTGGATTTCTTAAGTTAGAACTGATATAATTCTTATATCAGTTAACTAATATACATTTTATCATATATGGAAAGTAGTAATAAAATAAATAAATAAAAATTTCATAGCTGGAGCAATCAATCTCTGGTCCAACATAAACAACAAGCACAAGCAAAAGCAATTTTCGTTTCATCGAACACCTGATGTGCACAATTTTCACAGATTCGCTTCTTCTCTCTGCGTTTTGAGCTTGCTTGGAGCTGCTGCTACACAGGAACTAGGGTTTTAGCTTCGTACTTGAGTCTCCGATGAGGCCGATCCGCCTTCCTGAACCTCCCACCGCCACTCACGGTGTTCCCGAGATCTTCGAAGGCGGCGTCTACAGCGTCATCAAGCGCGCCGTCATCATCGGAAACGGATATCCCGGCTCCGAGAGCCAGAGCATCGGTCTGGTTCGCGCGCTCGGGCTGTCGGAGAAGCATGTCTTATATGTGAGTCAACAAATTTTGATGTTCTTGTTTATTTGTTACTGTGTTTGTGTTAGTTTAGTGCTTGCTGTAGTTTGTTTGTTCAAGATTGTGAAACTTGCAGCATCAAGTTGATTCTATCTCGTTTGTTTTTGGTAGTATTGAGTCCACGGGCCTGATTTATCTTGTTTAGTTTGTGTTTTTACTGTAATTTGTTATTGTTGTTCTAGTTTAGCTTAGTTTAGTGTTTGCTGTAAGTTGTTTGTTCATGTGCGTATGAGAAGCTTGATGATGAAATTGATGAGGTTGATTTTCTTTCTTTGTTTGTTTGTGATATTATTGAGTGCAGACCCAATTTATACTGTTTAGTTTGTGTTTTTACTGTTAATTGCTCAGAACTACCTTAGGGTTATAGTAATTGATGCAAATTTGAAGTCTCATCAAGTTCTTCGTAGTAGGTAGTAACACTGTATATGGAGATTGAATTGTGGAGACTTTGATGAACTCTAGGGTTTTCCATCAGGAGAGTGGTGGATGGGTTGGCATTTAGCATTTTGCAACTTATATTTCATCAGTTTGGTTCACGCCCTCGGGTTGTCAGAGAAGCAGCCATGTCTTATATATGAGTCAATAACAGTACAATATAGAAGTGAATCCTCAATTTTTCAGTTCTTGTTTATATTTGTTACTGTGTTGTTTGTTTGATCATAAGTATATTTGAAATTAGCATCTTGTTGATTTTGTCTTGTTTGTTTCTGAGTATTGAATCCACAAGCCCAGTTTATCTCGTTTAGTTTGTGATTTCTTAACTATCTTAGGAGTACAGTTATTAATAAAATTTGAAGGGTTCATCAAGTTCATCGTAGTAGTTAGCAACTCTGTAAATGGTTTGCTGAATTGTGGAGACTCTGATGAGCTCTAGGGTTTTCCATCAGTTTGATTTACGCCCTTGGGGATTCATAGAAGCATGTCTTATATGTGATTCAACAACAGTATAGTATAGAACTGAATCCCCATATTTTGATGTTCTTGTTTAATTATTACTGTGTAGTGTTAGTTTAGTGTTTGCTGTAATTTGTTTGTTCACGAGTGTATGCGAAACTTGCAGCATTGAGTGGATCAAATTGATTTTATCTTGCTGTTAGTATTGAGTCACCAAACCAGTTTTTACTGTAACTTGTTCAACTACCTTAGGAGTATATATATCGATGCAAATTTGAAGTGCTCGTCAAGTTCTTGATAGCAGTTAGGAACTGTGTAAATGGTTGATTGAATTATGGAGGCTCTGATGGACTCTAGTGTTTTCCTTCAGGAGAGCGGTGGACGGGTTGGCATTTAGCATTTTGCTACTAATATATATATATATTTTGTATATCTTATTGGACCCTGTAATGGGTTGACACAATTTGTGGGGGGTAGAGATGCTGTTGTTTACACTTCACATCTAGAATATTTCAGCTAAGCACACAAGTTCTTGGAAATGAGTAAATCTTTTGGGTACTAGAAAATTGAAGTATGATTAGTATTTCCACAATGCCGTGTGTTATGCTAATGGATGTTACTGGTTAATATAATTTTCGTGTTCCTGATTTTCTTCTTCAGGTTTATTCATTTATTGGCCTTTATTCTCTGCACTTTGTGCATACTACTCATTTCATTTTGCATTTTTGGTTGTGGTTTTCTGAGTTCAAGTTGCTCTGTCTCATTGACTCTGATTATATAAATTGTCTAGTAGAGTCTTATGTTTGAGTAGCAATGTGTATATTTAGTTTGAAGTGCAGTTTGAATAAAAGATTGGAGTTCCCTAACATTGTTAATCTGCCTTGTCATTCAGCGAGTCACAAGGCCAAGAGGAGGAGTAAATGAATGGCTCCACTGGCTTCCAGTTAGCCTTCACAAGTTGTTGTATTATATTGTTCAGCGGATATATGGTTACTCACGGTTTGTTCTTGCTCCCCGAAGGAGGAAATTTGTGCCTTTACCATCAGAAAATGGTGGCAGTGTAGGCCTGTCATCTATATTAGAGGCTGATGTGAAGCAAATTGTGACTATGGCCCGTGATACTTATGAAAAGTACGTTATTTGTTACTACAGTTCTTATCTTCCTCATCGGATAAGTGTTTATTAAAAAGATACTTGAAACCGAAAATACATCAATTTTGAGGTGGATGATACGATTATTATGACTGTTCAAGTCTCATCTTGTAGTTTATTATAAATGTTTCATTTTGTAAAATGCTAAAATGTAATAATTAATGGGCAACAACATATCCAATAATTTCATGTTAATCTGAAATTTATTTGTATCATATTTTGTGTTTGTTTTATTTTCACAGGGATGGCCCTTTATTGGTCGTTGCATCTGGGAGAGATACCATTTCTGTTTCAAGCTCCATAAAACGCCTGGCGTCGGAAAATGTTTTTGTTGTTCAGGTTTGTTGAATGGACATTATCTTTGTCCTAGTTTGTATATAGTCATTTATTTGCTTGAGAATTAATCAATCTAATTTTCTAGTTTTATTGTAAGGTCTAAACACTCAAGTTCATAGATGGTCTTGAGTGGGTTGCATTATAATGTGGTCTCGGTGTCATTATCTTTTTAACCTTGATATTTCAGAAGGTTTATATAGACATCCATTGGTTGTTTTCACTTGATTTCCCCATAGTTTTCTTTATTGATTTTTGTTTCACTGCCTTGAGTAAATTTTAGGCCCATCATATTGTGGGGGTGGGGTCTTGCTTGTTAAGTACCAAGATAAGAGAGGCCCTTCTTCTGGAAATCATTTTCTTGTTAAGTTAATGAAGTGAATATTTCTTCTGAAGGATTTTCCTATGTGTATAACATGTATTCAGAATGAAAACTTAAATTTCTGATAATTACTCTTCAAACTTCTATTTTGCAGATACAACATCCAAGGGTGCATTTGGATAGGTTTGATTTGGTGATTACCCCTCGTCATGATTATTATCCTTTGACTCCTCAGGCACAGGAACGGATCCCTCAATTTCTGCGGGGGTGGATAACACCACGTGAACCCCCTGGTGAAAATGTGGTGTGTATCATACCTTAAATTGCTTAGAGAGGACTCCCATATATTAGATAGTTCAATATGTACTTGCTTAGGTGGTTATCTGTGCTAAAAAATTCTGATTCAGGTCCTCACTGTGGGAGCTCTACATCAAATAGATTCCTCCGCTCTCCGTAATGCAGCTAGTGCATGGCATGATGAGTTTGCACCTTTGCCAAAACCCTTGCTTGTCGTTAACATTGGAGGACCTACAAGTAATTTTTCATTATACCTTCAACCTTGATATAAATCATTAGGGAGTTGCTTTAGGAATCATCATCTTGTCACTGCTATATTTTGCTTTTACATCAACATTTGCTTCATCTTGGACCAACAAGTCTGCTTGAAGTATTAACCTTACGGTCCCATACAGTTGGATACTGGCAGTCATATCTTCTGTTTTTTTCATAAGTGGTGATGCTCACAAGAGATCATAATCTCTAGTAGACATGTTGAACTTGTGTCGGATACTTTGCTCCCCAACCAAAAATACACACACAGACACACGATATGAATGATAACTCATTTGAGTTATTTTATCCTAATCAACCGTATTTACTGTTATGTACCCATGCATATATGAAGTTTCCAATTGGATTATAAGAAGTTGTTTTGTGTGTAAACCAGTTACATATAAACATGATATGCATCATTGGCCAGTTTGCTCTTCAAAATTAGTTATTGAATGCACTTAATTATTGAAAACAGTTCCAGATTAGTTAAAAAAAGAAGTAAATACTAGAATTGTTTGTCTTCCCTTTGTTTTTATTGCTCACTATAAATCTAGATTGAAGTATATCATCTCTGAATACTCTTCAATATTCTTCCACAGGCCTTTGTAGATATGGTGCAGACCTTGCAAAACAGTTGACAACCAATCTTCTTAGTGTTCTTGCAAGTTGTGGGAGTATTAGAATATCTTTCTCAGATAGGACTCCTAAAAAGGTATTGCCGTGAATACCTATTTACGACACGTATTCGTACTTGGCTGTACTTAATGCTTTTGATTTCATGCGATTTAATGAACAGGTATCTAACATTATAGTGAAAGAACTTGGAAATCATCCAAAAGTCTATATCTGGGATGGTCAAGGTAACTAAAATTGATTGAGAGTTATTTATGTGCAACAAGAGATTGATGTTGATTATTATTATTATTATTGACATTAAACATGGTATTCAGAACCAAACCCGCACATGGGGCATCTTGCTTGGGCAGATGCTTTTGTTGTCACCGCTGATTCAGTCAGCATGATAAGCGAGGCTTGCACCACCGGGTATGCGTTTTTGGCGATGATTTGGAACATTTTGATCCTTTCTTCTTTGTGGTTCTTTAGTATGTTTTAAACTGATGTACAATTCTATTTCTTTGTTTGTGCAGAAAGCCCGTCTATGTTATGGGAGCTGAGCGTTGTACATGGAAGTTCTTGGACTTCCATAAATCTCTAAGGGAGCGAGGACTTGTCCGGCCGTTTACGGGTTCTGAGGATGTAAGTAACTATTAGATGTTTATTTATGGAATGTATGAGGATGACCTTAGAGACTATAGGATTCACCTGCTTGGTAGTTTGCTAACATTTGCTGACGAGAAAGGAAGGAAAACAAAATAGCCATTTTCTTTATACTCTTCACGTGTTATTGCCTTCTCTTCATAATATCCTGATCACCTTTTATCATTTGAAGGCTATTTTGATCACTTGATCTTTACTTAAGTATAGTGTTCTTTTATCAGCTCACATTAGAGCTGGTAATTTGGGTTCTAGATTGGGTTCTTACGGGTTCCGGTTGAAAAGATCTAACCAAAGTCCGACCTGCAAGATGTGCGAGTTTCAGGCCTCAGGCTGGGTTAGAGGTGGCAATCAGATTTGTTCGGATAGGATTTCGGATTTTAGTGTAAAATGTGTGGATTCACCCAATCTGATCTCATGTGACTCGCACTTTATAGGATAAATTCAATACAATCCGATCCTGAAATTGGTCAGATCAGTTCGGTTTTTAAGTCCTATTGGATTTAAGATGCTTGCGGGTTCAGATCCGAATTGTCAACTCTAGGTCGAGTTGCGGGTTTGCCTGGCTTACAATTTTATCATGGCACGCCATGACACAAAAATTAATTGGGTCTGTTTCATGTGACCCGAACCTGCCAAAATGTGGGTTGGATTTCAGGTGCCTGCGGATTTAGACAGCTCTGCCTCTAAAGTGTACGGGTTTCTAGGTTGGAATTTCCTTTCAATGAATATCGGTTTTCTTATGGTCTTGTGTTTATTTTTCAGATGTCAGAGAGCTGGAGCTATCCTCCACTAAATGATACAGCAGAAGCAGCTAATCGGGTACTTGCAGCAATTGCCGAGCGTGGATGGAGATTGCGACCATGAGAGCCTGCTGATGATCTTTCTTCTATGTAAGCCTGTTGAAAATTGTTTTTTCTTTTTTGTGCTTATAAATCAAGTTTCAAAAATGAGGTTTTGTTCGATAGCACGTATAGGAAAATGAAAACCGGTTACGATCTTCGATATCTTTTTGACTTGATTCTTTCCCCTTCCCGGGGTTTCCAAAGAAATGTAGAATAAAGGATGGCTGTATTCTTGCAGCTTGTAAAATAGCGAGAGACAAGAACGAGCTGACAATTCGGGGTTTTGGATCGGGTTTAAAATACACCTAACCCCAGCCCAATCCATGTGGTGTGGGTGGGTTTGGCAAAGAGATTCAAGTTTTGATGGGAACATCTTTTGTACATGAATATAGTTTACATGTTCGTGTTTGATTCTTTCAAAATATATTGCTGTTTTATCTCTGAATATGCGCATTAAGGTAGTGTTTGGATTATATTTATAGATTTTGTTCAGGATTGGAAATGGTACTCTTTCGTACCATTTTCATATTTGGATTAAGATTTTTTTGCCACGAGAATGACTCGGGATGTGAAATGCATTTCCTTTACCACTATCACTGTGAATATACAAGAGAAAATATACTTATTCAAGGGTGTTTTTGTTTCAAAATCTGTGTCTCGTGTTCGGTTTCAAAGGTGTTAGAGCAATCAGTCTCGAGACATGAAAATGCATCAGGTGAGGATGAAATTTAGTGTACTCTCAATTCTCGTACGCTAAAATAATTTGACAAACAACATGTCTACACTCACTTTGATCTCTAACATCTTAAATGAAACTTTGTTCATTTATACAACTAAAAATTCACAATTTTATTTGAAAATTTATATCGATTAGTGACAATGAATATGATGAACAAATTATATTCGTAAATTACTAAATTAAATAAGTGAAAAAAAGAAAGAGAGTGAGAGAGGCTAAAACCGTCATTTCACTAAACTGGCCACCTGAGCCATAATAATAACCTGGAAAACCACAAGGAGAAGTAAAGTAAAGAATCTATTCTGAATCCAACAGAATATTTCACACGTGCGAAAAGTCTTATTTTTATCAAACACTTGACACTCACCACACGTGTCACCAACCGTCAAGAACCTGCCACGTGTAACCACCCCTCAATGCTAGATTCCACGTCACGTGCCTTTCTCTCTCACTTCCTTGTCCTCCCATTTTATTCATTTAATTATTTTTATTTCCACAATTTTGTTTTATCTGTAAATATTTTTTCCTTAATTTTTATGATCCTTATAAATATTCGTAGCAATATCGTAAAAATCATTTCTTTATCTTCTTCTTCTTCTTCTTCGCATAACCCTAAATTGATTCCCAGAAATTTCCTTCTGTCAGCTTTTGCAGATCGCAGCTCTCCTTTTTTTTGTGTGCGTCTCAATCCATCGCTCTGCACCAGGTGAGTTTCGTGACTCGTGATTCGTTCCTGCACGAAATCGATTTCTTTTTTGTTGGAAAATTTGTTTTCTGGGTTACTTGAGTCCCTGATCGGTTTCTTGGTTGATGATTCTCGAGTCTGAGACTCATCTTTAAATTTTCTCTTTCTTTTTTGTTTTCTTTGGATGTTTCGTGGAGAAGATGGAATAATATATCGCGACCTAGGTGAAATACTTGAATTGGTAATTCAGTGAAGATTAGGTTTTGTTGCTGTCTGGATATTGAAGAACCTAACCTAGAGAAGTCATTCTTTTTATTTATATAAGTATGGCATTAGGGTTTTCATGAAGGAAGTGATATGTGTGTATATTACTTTATGTTCTTCAATTTCATGCATATGAAATGTTTTTATTGCAGATTGGGCTTTGTGAAGGTGACATTTTTCTGTTGTTTCGGGTAAATTTGAAAACTTGAAGAACCTGACCTTTATAGGTTATAATTTTTTCTAGAACCAAACGTGGCATTAGGGTTTTGATGAAGAAAGTATTTTATGTGTGTATTGTTTATGTTCTTTCATTTTTCATGAATATGAAATGTTTTTTATTGTAGCTCGGGCTTTGTGGAGGTGACACTTTTCTGTAATTTCGGGTAAATTTAACAACTTGAGAGGGTTTTGTTGTTTAAAGTTAGAGGTCTGGGTCTCATGAGTATTGTTAGGGGAATGCAGAGATTGATACCTGTGGAGCAGAAATTGGTAGGCTGTAACAAATCATTCAGCCAAGGGATTGGTGTGACTGTGCCCAAGGCTAGGACACGTGATAAACCTATGATTAGGGTTTTTAGTCTTTAAGTTTTGGAAATTGCAACGGGGATTGGACCAAGTGCCTTGTCTGAGGAAGAAATAAAATTCTAAGCCAATGACTCGGATTTTAGTTCAGCGTGGGGGTTCTGCAGGTGGTTCTTCTTCGAACCAGAGTCGGTCATCCTCTTCATCTTTGCCTGTGTTTTCTTCTGCTCGATCCGAGCCACAGGTTACCATTCCTCAAGCCCCTCTCAATGGGAAGGAAGAGGAAATTGGGGAGGAGTTGCAGGAACCTGTGATTGCTAATGAGCTTTTGGAGAATTATGATGAGGTTTTCGTGGAAAACTTTCATGGTGATAAGAATGAGAGTTCAAGTCATGAAAATGTTGGTAGTGAGAAGGTATGTGGTTGTGATGACAGTATGGGTTCAGAGGAATTGCTAAGAGGGTTGGATGGTCTGAGGATTTCAGAGAGAGAAACAGTCACAAGTGAAAATGAGGGCTCAAGTGGTGATTCTTCACCAGTTGTTTCTAGTAGTTCACACCCACCTCCTCCTCCTATCCCGCCTCCAAAACCCGCAGGTGCGAACTCAAATTTGAGGAAATCTTCATCAGGCTCTTCAAATGCTGTGCGAATTGGATCAGTCAGAAGAGCAGTTGCTTGGCCTGTAGTTTCGACTAGGACTTCATCCACTGAATCAAGGCCTTCTTCTCCGAGATCTCATGGTGATAGTGAGGGGTACAATAGTGCTGATGAGCAGAACCCTCGTTTGGTGTCTTCCTATGATGATATAGTAAGTTTCTGGCTTTTCCCCTGCACCACTTCATCCAGAAGAGCATTTGTACTTTTTGACACTTCCAAATTGTATTTTGCATATACATAAACTAGGCAAAGTTTAAGGTCGCAGCAATTTGTCTATTCTTGACATATGTTATGTCCTGAAGTTTAAACTATTCCTTATACCTGTTTGGAAGTTGCTGCCTTAATCTCAAATTGTTATAAGCAGCTTATTTGCTAACAACAGACACAGTTAGTTTAAATTGGCTTGTGGCAACTATTTCAGGAAAAGGAGCGCCAATTTGAGTTAGATATCAGAAGAGCAAAAGGTTTAGAAGTCAAACGAATGCTGGAGGATGGGAACTGTCTCTTTCGTGCTGTTGGAGATCAAGTGTACGGGGACTCTGATGCATATGACTTGATCAGACAAATGTGCATAGATTATATGGTATGATCATTTCACAAATTTTCGTCTCTGAAGTCTGTTGTTTCCACTATAGTGTGTGGAGGATCTCTTCATGAACTCTTCCAATGAGATGAATCATAGTTCGAATTCTCTCTCTCTCTCTCTCTCTCTCTCTCTCTCTCTCTCTCTCTGAACGTATATGCATGCAACTATGTAAAAAAACACTGAAAAAGCGTATATACATGTTAAAGTGTCTAATGTCTCCATATTACACTATCACTTCTTTCCCCGCCGGTTCTTTCATGGGCATTTGGTCCTGATGTTTGTCAGATACTTATTACATAGCTTTAATCCATCTTTAATCCTTCAGGAGCGTGAAAGAGATCACTTTTCTCAGTTTATAACTGAAGGTTTCACATCTTATTGCAAAAGGAAGAGAAGAGACAAGGTACGTCATTTTGGAAATTGTCAACAAACTTGGAAAGCATTGTTTCTCATTACTAGTTAGAAGGGAAACCTGTTATGGTTCTTTTCTCTGATATGCTCATCACATCTCATCTTGAATAACTGGAAGTATGATGTGATCTGTTTTCTTTTTTCCGTTAAAACTTTAGTTCTCATATGTGATGTGATTCTGTTATGTACTTATGTCTTAGATTTCATAAATTATCTAGTACGGCATGCCAATTATGTTTCTAATACTTAGCTGATCGTATATCGATTTTGCCGTGTGCCCAGGTATATGGAAACAATGTGGAGATTCAAGCTATGTCCGAAATGTATAATCGGCCTATCCATATCTATTCCTATAGCTCAGGTTCTTATCTGCTTAAAATTAATAATTATTTGCTTATTCACTTATTAACTTCGTTTATGGTGTCATGCTACTGCTACTCTTTTGATTTTGACTGACTTGTGATAACCGTAATCAATGCAGAACCTATCAACATTTTTCATGGAAGCTATAATACTGACACACCGCCCATACGGCTTAGCTATCATCATGGGAATCATTACAACTCTCTTGTTGATCCACGTCGTGCCACAGTTGGTGCAGGACTTGGCTTCAGCTGCCTTAGGGGGGTGCGTTTATGTACCAACTTTCTCTTACTGGTTTTCCTTTGATTTTTACCTGAAATGTTTACTTGGATATTTTTTTACTACTCAATTCACTTTTACTACCATTTTGTTAACAATTTACTTTACGATCTTTTCTACAGACAAATGTTGACAAGGATCAAATCAAAGCTGCTATTAAAGCTCAACAAGACCAACAGATTGATAATGCAAGTATCTTTGACATTGTGCTGTATTACTCACAGAGACATGGTAACTTAGTATATTCCATATATAGTATATTCCATATATAACCGCTAAAGTTCATTTTTCTACTGACAGGCTCTTCTAGCTGAGGGACGACTCTACTCTGATCTTGAGCTCACTGAGAAGGAAATTGAACGTATGGTGATGGAAGCTTCTCGTGCTGAGTATCTTACTGAGAATAAAATTGGGCGCAGAGAATCTTCAAGTTCTAAGGCTGAACCTTCCTCTTCCGGGGCTAGTGAGTTTTTCATATCACCTTTTTATAGTTTTAAGGATTGGAGTCAAAAGGCATATAGGTTTGATAGAGGCGGCAAATAGTGTTTGCGATCATGTGTGTGTTATTGTGAGTCAACCCGAACACGTCCAAATTATTAATGGGTTGAGTTTCATGACCCAGTTTTGAGCTGGTTTAAATGATTGGATTCATGAACAGAACACGATAAATTAAACATGATGGATTAGCTGTCACAAACACAATTAAGTTAAAATTCATGTCGTGTTTGTGACGAGTGAGTCATGAGTCACGATCCAGCCCTAAGTTTTGACATGGTGCAGGACCATCAGGAAGCGAGCACAATGTTATGCGGCAGGAGGTTAATAGTGGGCTTAGCAGCAGCATGCAGATGGTGCTGTCCATGGGGTTTAGCTATTTGCAGGTGATTGAGGCCTATAGCATATTCGGAGACGACGTCGATTCCATGGTTTGTTATCTCGTGGAGACCGACAATAGCAGCAGGCGCAAAGGCAAAGCCACTGAATGATTTGAGAATGTGGATGATGAGGATTATTAACATTACTATTATGATTATTGTCTTGTTTTTCTTCACATTTACATCTTATGCAATAGCAGAGCCTGGTTGGTTTCAACTTTTGTTATATTTGTTCAGTAAAAGAAAAATGGTTTGTTAGGCTTTGTGTAAAGAAATTGAAGTTTCTTCCATGAATGTGTATTGATTTGAGATTGGTTTTCAAATTTTGAGATGGGAGACCTGAGTTTTGGTTTAAGTATGCGTCTTTTAACCCGTTTTGAAAGATGACCGGGTCTATTTTATGTGATTGAACTCAAAGAAATCTGAATCAATTATAAGTGTGTGAATGTCCGATAAAATCGATTTGCCTTTTGGAATCCAATTCGATTTAGAATTGAACATGTTGGATTTATTTGATGAAATATGAATTATATCGAGCAAATTTGCGCATTATGTTGGAATAAAAATACAAAGTGACACATACACTAGTATATGGCATTTTTTACAACCACAAATTAGAAATATAAAATACCATACAATTTTTTTTGGTTTAAAATAAAAAAAATTGTGAAAAAGAATTTTTATTTATTTATTTGGAGTTATTTTGAATTATCTATTTATGTGATGAGTGGACTGATAGCTTGAAACAAAAGTCAAGACGACACGATACACATTTGTTACAGCGAAGAACCAAAAATGCTAGTAATATAAAAAAGAGGTTATTTTGGTCACAACGGTAGAAAATTCTACAAACACTTGAACTCGTCGTTGTTGCTGTTGATTCTTCTGCTTCTGGTTCTCTCTCTCTCTCTCTCTCTCTCTGGTCTAGGGTTTTATTGAGAGAGCTACAACAATGTCACAGAGTGGCAAATTGATGCCCAATCTTGACCAACACAGCACCAAGCTCCTCAACCTCACTGTTCTCCAGCGTATCGACCCCTTCGTCGAGGAGATTCTCATCACTGCTGCTCATGTCACCTTCTACGAATTCAACATCGACCTCAGCCAATGGGTCTCTATCTCATCCGGATCTCAATTTCATTTCCATTTTTCGTGTTCTGTTTATTGACGTAGTTGATTTTCATTTCGCAGAGTCGCAAGGACGTCGAAGGATCTCTCTTTGTCGTCAAGAGGTAAACGATTAAGTATTTTGGGGTTTTGATAGGTCGAATTCGGATTGTGAATTGTTGTTGTTCGAATTCGGTGGCTGGATTGGATTGGATTGATGATTTTGTGTTCGTTGTTGCTTTCAGGAACACATAGCCTCGGTTTCAGTTCATTGTGATGAACAGGAGGAATACTGGTAATTACAGTGCTCTCTCTCTCTCTCTCTCTCTCTCTCTTAATTTTGCTGTTTTTTCTTTTGAACTTTTTTATAATTCTTAAGATTTTCATGGATAAACAATGAATTGTGTTTATTTGCTTGAGTTCCTAATTAGTGGTTCATAGTTTTAGATTGTGCTTATAATGAAATGCATCTTGATACTGGTAATTACAGTGTATTCTCTCTCTCATAAAAAATTCTTGTTTTTTTTCTTTGAAATCTTGTATTATTCTTAAGATTTTCATGGCAAACAACTGAGAATTGTATTTATTTGTTTATGAGTTCTTAATAATCCGTTCATAGTTTTGGATTATGCTTATATTGAAAATTGAAATGCAGCACCTTACTAGAACTTACAGGTCATTTTTTTTTCCTTTTAAATTTTGTATGATTCTTAAGATTTTCATGGACAAAACTACAGATGAATTGTATTTATTTGTTTAGGAGTTCCTAATAATTGGTTCATAGTGTTAGATTGTGCTTATATGGCATGTCAATTGGGTTGTGTGTGTTAAGAAGGTTGAATATTGTGGTATAAACAGATAATTTGGTGGAGAATCTATTGGGGGATTTTGAGTTTGAAGTTCAGGTTCCCTATCTATTATATCGAAATGCAGCACAAGAAGTGAATGGTATATGGTTCTACAATGCACGCGAATGTGAAGAGGTTGCAAATCTCTTTAACAGGTACTGTGTTGCTCTTTTCCCATATTGTATAACTGTATTTTGAGTAACAGCCACTTGAACCAATCCTTTAGTTTACTTCGCCATAGTCTGAAGTACGTATTTTTAGTTAGTTAAGTTGTTTCACTCAGTGTGTTTTTTATATGTCCAGGATACTTAATGCATATACTAAAGTCCCTCAAAAGTCAAAGGTATCTTCAGCGAAAAGGTAACATATTTGATTATTTCTAGGTTATTAGCAAATGTTCATGTGTTTGTCTGCAGATTTCTGTTATCTTGTAGGAAGTGCATTAGGTTATTAGCATAATCCCCAAAAATAAATGTTCTAGTCATGTTTCGATGCAGTGAGTTTGAGGAACTTGAAGCAGTCCCAACTATGGCTGTGATGGATGGTCCACTTGAGCCACCGTCATCAAATGCCTCCAACATTGCTGATGTTCCAGATGATCCTTCCTTTGTGAACTTCTTCAGTGTATGTACTTGTTTCCATAATGATATTTGGATGTTATTTTACAACATCTCATGTCCGTTGCACTCAAAGGGAGTTTTGCATCCATTTATTGTTTGACAATTTTGTTTCTTGTCTCATTAAGAAATTGATCAATGCTCATACATTCTTATGTCTTGTGTTTCTTAAAATTGTTTGGAGAGTCAGATCAGAAATAACTGTGATGCAAGTTCAGAAAAATTGAAAGTGACAGTAATTTCATTGTTGCATCTAAAAGAGTTTCAAATTTTCATATATTCTTGAGATCCAGATCCAAAAAAACTTTGAGACTTCTTA
Organism: Pelargonium australe; assembly: GCA_036897465.1. Lineage (NCBI taxonomy): Eukaryota > Viridiplantae > Streptophyta > Magnoliopsida > Geraniales > Geraniaceae > Pelargonium > Pelargonium australe. The sequence continues at coordinate 14,863 of JAYMTH010000731.1, forward strand.
ATGATAATTGGAAATATTATAGTGATAACAAACTCCACTTCTGGTCTTTAGATGTACACACTGTTGCAGATAGTCCTACATGAAACTTGATCCAACGGGCTTAGATTTATTATTTTGGTGGACGGAATGACCGATTACAATGCTTGTAGTTAGTTGAGGCTATTGTGTTTAGTTGTTGGGAACACATTCAATTTTTAGAATTGAAAAAAAAAGGTTTCTCTGGGCTTGTTTCAGAACATCAGCAAAATGGTAAAATTAGAAATGAAATGAATAGAATGAGAGTGAGAGTGACTTTTGTTAGACAAGTCAGAAAGTTTAGATATTAAGAGGTAAAACAAATGGTGGAAGGGTGGGATGAGAAAATGGGAATATTTTTTGGTTATTCTAGGATCATGTCAATATTTTTTGGAGCTGTTTTGGTTCATCTGTACATATTTAAGACTTGATTTTGATAATGCAGGCCGCTATGAATATTGGGAATGTTTCAACTGTAGCAATACCCGGACAAACTTACCAGTCATCCGCAACAGTTCCTCCACCTTCCCGTCCACCCGGTGTTGCCTCTCCCATTGTGCCGACGTTGAAAGTACCATCTCCTTTGTCGCCGGCATCTACTCCTATAATGCCTCTCCTTGATACCTCAGAATCCAACAGTCACATCAATAGGGCTGCTAATCTTGTAAAACCGTCCTCATTTTTTGGTCCTACTCCTTCCTCATCTGCACTGATGATGCCACCTATTGCTTCGTCTGTGCCTACTTCACCTCCACTTCAACCTCCAGTGAGTCTACAGCGCCCTTATGGCGCACCACTACTCCAACCTTTTCCGCCACCCGCTCCTCCATTATCTCTAACTCCTGCTCCTGTTCCCACTCCTACATATGGGCCTATGATCAACAGAGATAAAGTTAAAGAAGCTCTTCTCGTATTGGTTCAGGTAAGATTCCTACATTATTGTTATTGTTGAATGTAGGAAACGGAATGTGATTTTTGATTGCTGGTAATTTGCTTTGCAATACATTAACATGCTTTTTGCAAGAAGAACTACTCGAGTTTAGGGTGCCATACTTGATTTAAGGGAGGGCTAAATAGCAAATAGTCTTCCCTTTTGCTGTCAGCAGTTACCTTAAACCATTACAAACCCAGTCCATTTTCTCATTATTGAGAATCGAGAATGAGAATGGGAATGTGACTCTCATTCTTAATGTTCGGATTAGAATTTTTGGTTGTGAAAATGACTTGATTCCCATTCCCAATTCAAAGTTTGTGATTCCAACCTACCTAAGGTCTTAAAAAATTAACGTTTTATTGGTATACATTTGATAGTTTGTTGTAAATAGTTCAATGACCCTTTGCTAGATTATCATATTCATACCACTATAATTTCCTATAATGTTGTTACATTTTTGCTTTCTTTCTCTTGTGTAACTCGTACTGATGAGTTCTTAACGTGCATGTTACAGGACAATCAATTCATCGACATGGTCTACAGAGCATTGCTCAACGCACACCATTCTTGAGGAAATCTCCTTTGCTTGCATGAGTTTTTGTTGTGTAGTTCATTTTTTACTAGAGCAAAACCCTAATTTGTATAGCAATTCGTTGCAGTCGTTTTTTTTTTTATAACGAGTATCCTCTCTTAACATATACATAATCATCCTTGATCTTTGTTGATTTGTGAAGATAAACAAACATTGCATTTTGAGTCCTTGCAGTGCTTGTAGTGTTATTATTATTATTATTATTCATTGGAATGGAAATTTGATTACATTGCTCATGAAAATTGCTTGATGTCCAATGTACAATAACTACTTGTGCATTTTTTTCCCTAATTTATGCGTTCGCAAAATGTGTGTATTTGCATTTTTGCACTACTCGAAAATCGATCAATTTATTTGAGGGTTCGGGGGCTGTGCTGGTAGGCTCTTCTTCTTCTTCGGTGCTTGCTGAGTTGGTAGACTCGAATTAAACGTTGATGGGACTCCGTATAGAGAGAAGTTGGTAACTGCGGGGCTGGTTGGGTGGTAAGAGATTGTCATGATCGAGTTTAGGGTGGAGGTTGTCTTAGTTGGTGGGTGTGTAGTGAAGTCCGGATTATCGAAACATTAGCAATTAGTCAAAGAATCGAGAAGCTGATCGAGCGTGGCTGGAATCATATTGACGTTGAGTCTGATTCAATGTCGGTATTTCAAGTTGAAAGAGATGTCTACAGTGTCTTTGTTCGATCCTTCGTGATAGTTTAGGCCTTTTAGGCTTGGTTATAGTATTAGTTTAATGCTTACGGGTTGGTCTGTCAATTGAGTTCCTCAAGTTTTTTTTTCAGGCTTGTCAATTTGGAATAGTTAAGAATATCTTGATTTTATTTCGGGTTTTTTATTTTTCGATTGAGTTTTTTTTGCGCTAAAAGAAAAAAAAGCTAAATTTGAACAAAATATTAAATTGGGTACCCATTTGAAACAAAATTTATAGTTTGGGTACTAAATGAAATATTTTATTTTACATTAATTCCGGTGGAATTTTCAGTGACAGCTACTTCACTGTAACCATTACCTAACCAAACCCTCTCTCTCTCTTCTCCAATTCACAAATAATTTTTCTGATCAACCAAAACGCCGGAACTGAATCTAGAATCCTCCAAACCCTTACAACTTGCTCTCCGACCACCACCTATCCGCCGTGTCGCCGCCACCAATGGCCGCGGCAAAATCTCGCGAGCGCGAGATACTGGACTCTGTGTACTCCGTCATCGCTCTCGTCTTCATTCTTGTGGCCTGCGTCGAGATCTGCGACTCTGCCCCCGTCGTCGACGTCTACCGCCTCATTCAGTATGACATTTCTGGCGTCCCGTTCGGATCTCGCCTCGCAGCTCTTAATCACCACGCCGGCTCCTTGCATTTCGCTCCCGGCGCCGATCTGTCCCGCACCGTCGTCATGATTCCGCTTCGAGAAATGAACATGTCTTTTGTCAAAGGTAGTGTTCGGTTTCTATATTTAGCTATGGCGCTGTATTGTTGAGCTAGAATCCTTCTTGGTGTAGCGAAGTTTCTTTGTGTATGATTCAGCTCCTGATAGAGTTATTTGAATTGCTTGCTTTGTAGAATATGCTGCCAAATCCTCAGTGTCTTATTTGTTTCTTATATTATTGTATGTTAATCAGAGTTCAGAAATGAATTGTATGACTGTTCAGAGGTAGTGTTCACTTATTCTGCTAGGAGTAGTGAAAATTGCTGAACAATTTCTTTGAATTGCTTGCTCTGCAAGATATGCTGCTGAATCCTCTGTGTCCTCTTTGTTACAGCGATCTCGATGAGTTGTTATTGGATGCTAATCATGTTTCTTAGAGTTAAGAAATGAATTGTGCTAATGATCCATTGAGGTTCTTATAAAGGTATACAATATCCACCAGGGGAGAGAGAGAGAGGGAGAGAGAGAGATAGAGAGAGAGATAGCGTTTAGAAAT
>JAYMTH010000732.1:0-18320 GCA_036897465.1 Pelargonium australe
GAAGAAAGTAGGATCCTTTATACTAAAAAGTCTTACTAATGAAAGCTAATACAAAATCCACTATTTATATACGTAATTCAAAAAAAAACACAAGAACGGCACGCTTTATATATTAGCATACCTTGCTCTTGCCAAAGGGTTTAGATACTAACTATAATATAGGACTCCGAGCTTCGAAGCAAAGTACTCATTGTATGCTGGCTTACAGGCAAACCCCAATACCCTATAAAATCTAAAGCATTACCCGATTATAGCTACGAAAAGTAAAGAATCCCATTTGAAACACAATCCCTAAATACTACAGCTATGCCTAAAAGCATTTCAATAAAGTACTTCAAACTTCCTATTATTATAAGGATTACCAAAAATCCGAAACTCTAATAAATTTTTGATTTCAGGATTCAACAGGACATCTAGTTGTTGGCTTTAGTTTGTTTTTCACTGTTGAAGATTTACCTTAATGTAGTCTTGATGCCCTGCTCTAGCTAGTTATCCAGACAAAAACCAAAGGAAATCTTAGAAAGGGCTCTCTTAGAGAACTTGAAATTCATTATCATTTAAGATTTATCTGACTTCAGTATTCCTGCAGGGGCTTAATCAAAAGTATATTAAATCAAAAAAGTCTATTTATGACCACACCTATCCCATGTATTATTTTATTATAAAAAATGAGTTCAATTTAAGTATACTTTCGTACCAGAATTTCTAGCGTAAGCCAGTAACTTGAGGAGAATCCGTTCATACAACTAACTTCTTAATTTAATTTAGGGAATCTTTTTGACACTTCACTCTCAAATCTTAACTAAAAGGCTAGACTCTCTATGCCTAACCAAGTAGAACTAGTTACAGAAACCAAAGTTTTATTAAGATTTATAAAGCGAGAGCTGCTTTCGAACAAGGAGTGTTTATACACTTAATTTTTCAAAAATGTTTCCAAGAATCCTAGTCTTTAGAGGGAAGTTAGTTCTAAATAGATTTCTACTTGTAGAAAAGTCTTTCTTCCGGGCTTCCTAGATATTCTGTTTTATCCGGACTCCTTCTAAGCAAGGATTTTGGAAAGCGTGTTGGTGCCCCTTCTTTGCAGGCGGCATTATATGAACTTTTTTTTTTAATACTGAAGTAGAAACTCCCCAAGAATATAATGTACAACTTTTTTCCTACCGCTTTTTTATAAAAGATAAAAGAAAAGCGATATCCAATACACTTTAAAATTATTAAATAATTTTAATCAATATAAATCCCAGTTTTATCAAAAGCTCCGCATTTTAAATGAAGAGAAAACGCTGTGACTTTGGTAGACAAAGGGCTTGCTCTTGATAAAAAGCTAATTTATTTACACTTCGTAAGTATAACACTAATTATTCTGCTTAATAGATAGGCGGCTATAAGAGCCCAAATACGGGAGATACTTACCTCGACTACCCAACGAGTCCCCGAGGGTGGTGTATTATCTTAAGACTTTCCAAGTAGTTTATTAGGGTTTCCTGTACTTTGTAGCTTACTGTGAACCTTCTTATCCATAACTAAGCTTCTCTTAGACGCTCGACTCGTACCTATTACTGGAATCTATATCCTCTTAAAAGTTATATTCTCTATCTGCTGTATCTTACACTGTATCATAGCTTCTTTCTTACTCATACCTGCACTTGCTTTATTTAGAGCTAGGCCTAACTTAAGACCTCTCTTTCTAAATTCAATAGGATTCTTACTTAGAAAATCCCTATGGTTTAGTATCTATTACTAGGAAAAACTTTGCTTTGTAGAGATACCAAACGACTACTTGTTAAGGCACTTACTACTCCACATCTGGCTATATTATATATTAACTAACTGCATTACTAACTTCGTGAATTTAAGGAATATTTAGAGTCTAATAGATAGTACATGAATACTTTATACCCACCCAACATAAACTTCTTACTGACTTGTGTTTGCTACTTTTACTCAAAAACAGTTAAAACTGAGAGCTAGGAACTAGATCTAGTCCCGAAATCCCCAATACCCTAAAAGAAACCCTTGAAACTCCTTTTTTACTTTACTTTAAAACAGAACCCCCATGCCCACACTTATAGAGTGATTATTGCTACTTGATCAAAAGGAACTCTTCTTAAACTATAACACGGAAATTCTTCCTTATAAATTGCTTAGGGAAAACAAACCAGTCCTTAACTCTACATATGTACTTACCTGGAAACAAATGACTTTCGCTTTAGAACTTTAATCCAAAATTGGAAACTTGAAACAAAGGAACATATAAAAGAGCAACTTTTTAGTTCTTTATCTCTTCCTCATAGCTATTCTCATTTTAAATTCAGAAAGGATAGAGACTCTTATATACACTTTCTATAAATGAACAGACCCGCCGAAACAGGAGTACTCTTCACCTCAATTTGTCACTAAGCCAAAACTAAAGGAAATCCTTGTATATACTAAAAAGGAGAATGAATTGATATCTAATATATCCTATTTTTAAGAGTCAAAATACTTAAATAAGGAATTCTTTACCTGTTATTTTGAAAATCCAGTAATTTAGTAAATGAAATATAGGACAAGGGACATTTATATTACCTGACTTAAACCAAGTTTCTACCCGGTAAATCAAAGTGCAATTGAGGCTTTGATCATGGGTTCAAAAAATATTTAATAAAGTGTCAATTTTTGAAGGAGTATTTAGAATCTAGTATTCACTTAATACGGGAACCCGCGATTTAATAAAATGTACCACCTATCAAATAATCTACCACTTACAAAGTGGGAACTACTAAGCTCTCTTGTTAAAGTTGCGGTATAATATAGAGTATCCTAAGGGGTAAAGAATTAATCTATCCCAATTTAAAGGGGTTTAAAGACCTCCATTTTAGACTTAGCAAGAAAGCTTTTATCCCCTACCGGGGGCAACCCGCAGTAAATAGAATAAGGATAGAAAACAGATGTATTGGCCTATTCCCGGCAAGTATTGCTAGCAATTTGTTCCTAGTGTATTGACTTTTAAATCATGAAATATCTTAAACTAGAAGTTCTCAAAAATATTGTATATTTTGTTCCATAAACCAGCATATCAAACACAATTATTATATTAAACCTATGAATTCTTTCTTCCTCAAGTATCACTAGTCCAGTAGAGCCCTCTATTATTATAAATAAAATATCTGGACCTTATCTTATATACTTTAATTACTTCAAAGTACTACCTTAACTCCTGCTCTAAGATCAACTATACACAAATTTGAGTTAGATACGCCAAATGGCATAGGGTTTCCAGAAGAGCTGCTTAATATTTAAAGTACTTGGTTTTGTGAAATTAAAGGGAGTTCTTTGCCGGATACTCTTAGGTATTGCTATCACATGGTTTACCTGTTATTGGGTTTGCAGAAGAACTCTTTTTCTTACTAGTTATAAAACACTTAAGAGGACCCTGCCCTTATTATAAGTCCCTATTACATATTTATTGATGAATTTAATAAGAAAATAATCCTCTTGGTACCCGGAATTGAAATTAGGGCTCATTTATTTAAGAAATGGGAAATAAAAGAATCTTCTAGGAGTTATAAATCAAGTAAAAAGTGAGTCCTTTGTTAGTTTCCGTGGAATTCCTTGTGATTCTTTAACTTTAAAAAGCTAGAAACCCTGGATGTATGATTTACCTTATACTTAAATACTTTACCTTTTCCCTGCTATAACTCTTCCAATAACACCTAATTCTCCTAAAAGATTAATAGGGGACACGTCTCTTTACTTCAGTTACTTAGCTCATTCCTGTTCGGTAAAAACCTCTGATTTGTACTATTTCGCTAGGACTTCAGTCTATAAAAAGCCCGGTTCTACCCCCATTATTTGAAACTTTTTTCTCTAATTGTCTTGTCTAAGTTGCGCTTACTTATGCGTATCCTGATTATGGCATTATAGCTACCTCTCGACCAGCATAGGTCTAAAATCCTACTTAGCTTAGCCAAGTGCTACGCCTTTTTGGACCCCTTACTTAGGTTAGTAAAATTTTGTATGTAAGTAGGGGGTATCTGCTCATAGCCTAGAAATCGCAACTAGAGAAAAGAGGGGCGAAATCACTTATATATAAGACTCTTTTATTACTATAGGATCTACTTCATACTGATCTACTGAATTCTAGTTTTTAGAGCTTGTATAAGCGCTTAGATAGCTCAGTTTTCAGAGCATTAGAATCTTTCCCCAGTGTCCGCGGGTTCAAGTCCTAGTCTTGTGCTCTTCACTGAGGAGGAATGGTGTAGCTTATCTGAAGGCGACAAAGTCGGAGTTGCTTTTGTCTTCCTTGGGTTCTTCTAGGTATCCAATTCTAAATAATGATAAAGATCCTCGGGAATGGTGGAGGAACTGAAACTAAAGTAATGTATTTCCAAATTCTGTTTAGGCAAGCCCTTACTTAGAGAATTCCCGGTGTAAAAGGTTTATGACTCCTATAGAAAAAGTCAGTTTGTTTAACTATACCAATAACAAAGCAATTCCAACCAAGAGAGGGGGGATTCAGAGGACCCTATATTTCACACAACAATTTCATTTCTCTTTCTCATTGACAAGCTAGAAATTTAATCTATAAATATTTTTTAAAAGCAAACAATTATAAAGCTGAGCTTCTTAACCCTCTTTATAATCCGGAACTATACAGCATTTATTGCAATACTGTTTCTCACCGAAACCTTTTTAGTATTCTTGGCTTACTCCTAAATACCTGCTTTGTAACAAATTCAAACTCTACTTTTAGAAGTCATTTCTTAAAAAGAAGGTCTGCTTAAAGGAAAACTTACAACTAGCTAGATTAGACAAAACCCGAGGTTTATTCCAAGTGATATCCGTAGTATAGAAACAAATACTCATACTAGTAAAAAAAGCAGTTAGGTTCGACATAACGAAGTACAGCGGAGGGAGTGAGGTCCAATAAAGAAAGACTAGTGAGTAAAGTTACATACTCAACAACTGGAGTCGTTTAGGTGAGAACAATAGGATTAATTACTAGCCATTCTAGCTAAAAGTTCTGGGGATTCTTAGGCTTACAGTAGGTATAAAAACCCTTTACATGCATAAGTTACAAATGAGATACGCCATATTCCAGTGTATTAAATGTTAATTTAACAAAGTTACGTGGTAAACAATTGCCCGGGTATTGCTGCAAAGTAGCTTCATTTTAGATAAAACATAAAAATTGACAGTGGGTTTTCATTAAAACTTTTTTGATGAGGTCCCACGTATCTCAGAAAAACAGCTCTGGTTCTAATCCAATGGATCCCCGGAATAAATGCAAATAGGGTAATTTTCCTTTGAAATTTGTAGAGGTTTTTTTATATAAATTTTTGTTTGAAACTTATATAGCTCAGAGCATCCCTATGGACGTGAATCTAAGAAGGTGAATACTTTTTTGTGAGTGTAATGCCTCTTTTTATATGAATTTAAAATATGAAGGACTCCTTTTCCAGAATTCTATTTTGTTAGGTACTGCTTTGAAATAAAGAATACCGATTAGCGAACAAAAACCTTGTAGGCTTGTGAGAAAGAGACTCTCTCTAACTTGACCTGACCTTGAAGAAAAAGAGGAAACTTACTTATATAGAATCTCATAGATTCAGGATTAACTTTTATAGGAACAGTTTTGGTACTTACTAAATTCAAGAAATATAAAATACTAAGGGAAGGTCGTAGAATTTAAATTTATTCAAATATGCAAGCTCATCACACCGAGGGGGTTCTGTATTGGCTTGATAAGAGGAGTCGAAAGTCAAAGAGGTATAGGTACTGAAAGTGTCTTCTTTCATGGTGTATAGCCCAGTTCGGTAGAGCACTGGTTCAATGTAAATCCGCACACAAGGGTTCAAACCAGCTAGGTTCCCTCTTTTTCACTCCTAAGGAAAGTTATGCACGCGGCGTGTACATATTATAAAGCTATCCATTTTCAAGAGCATTATTACAAATTAGTTCGAATAGTCAAATAGTTACTATATATTTCTATGATATTTCGTTTAGTTTACTAATAACTATTCAGTCTATTTGACTTAAAATAGAATGGGTATATTAAATTAAAGTCATAGACTCCCGTTAGTTAGAGTAATAAAGCATTGCTTAAGTGTCATATTTAAAGGTTTTAAGGATCTCTACCTTATTCTAATACCCGACATATTCGTTTTCTAACTTGTATTTTACTATGCAACAAGTCTTCTCTTCTAAGAACTTCTTCTACTTATCATAACGGATAGAGTTCTAACTAAAACTTGATGATTAACTAATAAAGGATACTACTTCTTTGGGCTTTTTAAGGGATATAAAACTAGGAGCATGTCTAATAAGCATTAAAGAAAGACAATTGCACATTTTATTAAGACACCTTTTACGGAGATCCTAGAATAATATTTTAATTACATAAAAACTAGATCTATATCTTCACTTTTATCTGTACGGGAGGTTGGGTTCTCTATGACCCTTAGTTCAAAAAAAAAGTATAATAAATTCAAGTCTCTTAGATAAAGATTATTTACTATTATCTTCTTATTGCTCGAGATTCACTTCAAAAAGTCAAATACTTAGTCAATTATGTGGTTCAATTGTTCAAGGCTTTTGTGGAGTATAGTAAGCGGTAGAGCACCTGTTCTTGTAAGTGGTATGCAAAGGTTGTAACTCATAGGGTTAGAACCACAGTATATATAGATATTAGGAGTCCTGTTTGCCATCCTTTCTCAAGGTTCTTGTTTATTTACCAACCCCTAGAAAGAGTTCCTCATTCTTGAGAAGCAAAGCATAGCTGGATACCCTTTAGAGGAATAGGATTAATTTGTTTTCAATTTCCCAAGAAAGCTCGTACTGGGTATTCTTATTACTTATTAGTCTCTTATGCTTCTAAGACTGTAATAGTTACTGCCTAGCCATCCCTTAACTTTAAGGAATTCTATATATTTGGAGTAATTTAGTTCTTAAAAGTGTAGCTTTTTAGTGCTTTTTAGGAGTTGTTAAACCTAATTAGATAGGAAATCCTTGGAAGAATAAAGAAAGAGCATGGACTTTCTAATTCGAATTTCTTATTCTAAATTATGTTCCTACAAGGTTATTCATAAGAGAAATTTCTGGCCAGAAATACTTGAAACCTTAGATGATTTGGAGATATGTACAAAAAAACTCTTAATTCTGAGATAAGACTTACCTAAACTAGGTAGGGGCTAGCTGTTAAATATATAATATTAGTTTTCAAAGTCCGTAAGAGCTCTCGAAGGGACAGGAATCCTGTAGTATTTAATAGAATTTCTATGCGGTTTTTTGAAGCCAAAGAGGAGAAACTACTTTTTTTCATGACTTCATTGACTGAGGATGATGCCTTAGCTTCGATAAGTTAGAAAGGAGAAATTTGAGACCTGGGTTAACTGGATTTAGTTAGACTTGTTCTTATTATATTCCTGACCCGCATTACATAAATTTAGTGCGAAAACTCGAAGCTTTTAGTAGGCCTTTTAAATTTATTCATTATTAAATCAATTCTATTCCGTTGAGTTAAGTATTTACCAACAACACGTTTATGGTAAAGCTCTTGTACATTTCTCTACTTATTGGTTTGGATAGAAGATAGAGGGGTCCCTGTTAAAAAGGCATCCTAGAAGTAAGAAAAGTTTATACAATTTCTCAAAAAAGGGATCAAAAGTTCTAGTATAGCAAAACTGAGACAGACTTTTCTCAAATAGTATAATACAAGTCCCTGCTTGACATTTATAACTTCTTTCAGCAACCGTATAGATATCACCCTATAGAATATAAATAGTAAAAAAAATCTATAAGTCACTACAAAGAGCAAAGGATTAGTAATTCTGCATTTACCTGTACGGATAAGTTGCTCTTAGGAGTATACCTTTCAACTGAGTAACTCCCCTCTTTGAATTAAATAAATATGCTGATACATTCTTATACCATGGTATAATATTCTTTTTTAATTTTTAAGTTCTTTTTTGTATTAATGTAAATCTTATAAACTTCAAGCCCCTCTGGTCTCGTACAAGAAAAAAAAAAAAGAAGACTGGAGTACCTCATGTTATAGTATGGATACTTTTTGTCATTTCTCCGTTTCAAATGTCATGAAACCCAATAGTTATTAGAGGTACTGCATTTAATATATACGAAAACTCTTCATCATGGGTAATTCTTTACTAAAGATTAAGGAAAATACTCTAGAAAGTTTTTTTAGGTGGTTCAACCTCCCCCCCCCCAGAGTAAACTATAATGGGACTCTCTTGAGCTGTCCCACTTCGGATCGTTTTGGAAAGTTCTCTTTAAGGGTACTCTTTCTCTATCAAGGTATTTATTCACTTAAGTAATGAAGAGATTTCATAACGGTATAAGTCTAAGCCTGTAAAAGAGGGTCTTTAATTAATAAATTCTTACGCCAAGGTACTTTGGTTTTAAAGGTTTTTTTTACTGAGTAATTTTATAAACTAAGTAACTAAGTCAAGGGTGAAGTTCCTTAAATATTTTATATCAAAAGCTAGGTTTTTGGAATATGTAACGGGTGAAAGTAAGTTATAGTAAAGAGTTCATCCTAAGTGATTGGGGGTTAAACCTTATAGCCTAGTTGAGGCCGTGCGCTCTTCATCATTTTGTTAAATCTAAATTATAGGGTACGAGAATCTTAGTTTTTGGCAATAAATGCTGTGGATTAAGTAAAGTAGTAAGGGAATATATATATAGAATAGAAATCCTTGTAATATACAGCAGATAGAGGTCTAGATCTATAAGAGAAGGGATACATTAAGATTGTCTTAAAGGAGGGGTCTTTATTTGCTTGTCCATATGCCCCATTTTCTTTGTAAACTGTAGAATCTCTGTGAATAAGTGAGAACTCAGTATAAGTGTTATGCGACTAGAACTCGTGTTTTTTAGCGCTATTCTAGAAAATAACTTAGGGGCTTGTTTAGTTTAGGTCCTTAATCCCTTTTCTGAGCCTTTTATAAGGATTTACTCTTAGTGTAAAGGAGTCCTTTTATTCCAGAATTTTAAGTTAAAGTCGCTATCTATTATAGAAATAAAGTCAACTTTCCCTTGGACCCAGCTAAGGAATTTAGAATGAAAAGGAGGTATGTACAGTTCCGGTTTAGTACTCAATCTCTATATTTCAAGGTAACAAATGAATAGGGGTCTGAAACAAGGTAAGAAGATGTTGGTGTCATAGTGTAAGTAGGTACTATCTAAAACTACCTTACTTCACCCGTCCTCCGCTCTGCTACAGTCAGGTAGACCAAGCATACTAATCTCTCTAAGGCTGACCTCTCCCTATAGTAGTAAGCATTACTAAGACTCATTAAGGAAAGGAACAAGCTGCACTTAATTACCTAAGAAAAAACAACTCGAGGTATAGAGTATAGCTAAGATTAAAGGCTCTTAGGCAAATGTAAGCTTGGATCTGAAGGAACTGAATAGGAATGTTTTTTTAACTAAGAGTCTAGTTCTGTCAAGAGGGTTATTTATGGCTAATAAGACTCAGGAAAGCTATTAAGATACAGAAAAGTATGCTACAGTTATAGGGTATGCAGAAGAGTCAGATAGGTCTGAGTAAGATACAGAATTGGGGGATACATAGTTAGGCTACAAAGCAGGTTCTTTCTCTTAAGAAAAAGGTATAGGAAGAAGCGGATAGGTATATAACTCAATAGGAAAGCTGTCGAGATACGGAGTATGGTAAGAGTAACAAAGAAGTCAGCAAGAAGTAGGTGTCTATAAAGTCTAAAAAGGTCGGGATTTTCTTAATTAAGATTACTGAAGGTATCTAGTCTTTAGGAAGTTATAGTAAATAAAGTAACGGAGGGCTCTCTTTTCTTCTTGTTAGGTATTCCTTTAGGGGTTAGCTTAGTCGAAATCTCAATTCATAAGTTCATAAGTTAAGTAAGGAAATTCACTAAATGGAATTCAATAGACCTGCCTTAGGGGTTCTAAGATTTGAGTAGGAAAGGCTTCAACTAATGGGATTAGAACCAAGTACAGGTTTATGGGTTTTCCGGACAAGTTCAGACTTAGGTCAGGCTTTAGGGAGGGCAGTAGGTAACACACAAGTCTGCTCTATTTACTTTAATTACAAAAAGGAAATGGTAAAGGTAATGATCCTCCATAGTAAAAAACAAGAACACAAACATATAAAGAGTAAGACTTGTTAAAGGAGAGTCTAGTTTAGAAGATAGGGAGTAAGCTACAGAATGCAAGTACAGCTCTTAGGATAAAGCTAGGTATGAAAAGAAGTATGAGGTCAGTAAGGAAGGTTTGTTTGTGAGCTTTCTAACCCTTTGAAAAGGGGAATCAAGTAACAAAAACTATCAACTAGACTTGACTAGGTTAATAACTCCCGAGTAACTAGAGAATTAGAACAAGGAAACCAAGCTAAAGCTTCCCTCTAAGAGAAAAACACAAAACACTGCCTATAAAAACCCCAACCCTTGTTAATGAGAACTAAAGGCATAAGTAACTTGACTTTTCTGAGATACATTCGCACAAAAGGTAAATAGGATTATACTTAAAAGGTACGAAGTGACTTTAAGAAGTACCGATATAGAACCCATTATTAACTAACTACAGGCCTAAGAGTTTCATCTTGTTCAAAGCCAAGACAGGCTTCCCTTGACCCAACAAGAAAAACTTTCATTTGACTTGAGTTTTTTTACAGGACTGAAACTGATTCTGTACCATAACTTCTTTCTGACGCCTACCACAAGCAAGTAAACTTGCCTAGTCATACCCTTTCTTTACAGCTAGACTCTGATGGTTCTTGGAGCCTGTAGCTTTCTTAGGATTCCTAGTTGTTATAACCCGTAGCTACTTTTCTATTCCCTATTTTCTTGTTGTTAGGAAGTTCAGGAATTCTGACTCTTTCTTTATTAATTCTTATCAGTTATATATGTAATAGAGTCTAAGAAAGAGGTCTAGTTATAAGACAAGCAAGACAAGCTTTTCCCCCTAAATCTAAGAGTCAAAGGCAAGTCAAGAATTAGTACTAGCGGAGCTGCTGCAAGGACTTCCTTGATTATTTTTGGAATAGAAACCAATAGACTTCTGAAACTATGTAAGTGGTAGCTTTCAAATCAAGTAAACTAAGAAGCAAGCCATAGAAGAGACTTACGGAAATTAGGAAAAGAATGAGTAGCTAATTGAACAGCTCTTTTACATCTCACCTTCTTAAACGTGTTAGACTCAATTTACGTAGGATACTCAGATAGAATTGCTGTAATTAGGATATCTAATTTAACTCACAACAGAAGACAGAGCAAACTACTCCTTAACCTTAACCTGCCCTTATTTAAGGACAAAGCCACAAGTATGGACTAGTCCCTTAGTAACGTACACGCATGTAAGGCCAAGACAAGCAACCCTTACTTTTCTTCGATCCGTGAAAATTTAAAGGTAACAATTTCTACCTCAACCGAATGAATAGAGTATGCAGGGCTATTGACTACAGGATTTCCTTTATACTTTTTTATAAGACCAGGAACCTCTCCCTTCCAAGACTAAACCCTTCAAAACCAGGATCTGAAACTGCCTTACTTCTAAAATCCCTGGTCTAGTTAAGAAAATCTTTAAGAAAATACCTGACAAAGGAAATGATTAGTTCTATCAGTTCTACATTGTATTTACCGAAAACTGCTTACTTTAGCCCTACTTCTCCTATTCCGTAACATCCTTATTATCTTATCCGGAATTAGAAACCTAGAAACCAAAGGAACACTGTAACAAGCAAGCCTTTTACTTAAGATTCTATTACCTGCCCTAAATACCCAGTCTCTAGAATCTACCATACGCTTTATCCATTATTAATAAGTACTGTACCTAGGGCATGCCTTAGGGCACTCTTTATCCTTTATCTTAGACGTGCACTTGCTTTAATTCTTTTATGGAACCCCGCCTTTTTTTTGGGGCATAACACTTACTTACTAGCTAGACAGCTAAAAAGGTTTTTATTTTTTGCTAAACCCCCTTTCACGAAACATTTATAACCTCCCTTAATAGATTTTTGTTTCTTTAGAAGAGTTTAAATTCTCGGACATTGGGTAGGGTTCTTTCTTGAAGTGTTTAAAACAAGGGAGTCCCCTTACCTTAAGGTCGCGGAAGTTACTTGAATTAAGCGGGCTTCCTCACTCAATACCTGATATTTACAAAAAAGGGTTTGTTTTTTAGTATACAAGCACTCTGCATTACTAAAATAGGATTCGTGGTTTAGTATTAAGTGGTAGTTCCAACTTCACTTTGTATCTCTGCAGATTAAGAATTTAAAATACGATATTTCTCGATTAAAGGCAAGTGTTCGTAGTTATCAGGGATATACAGCTCCTATCCACGCTCCCAAAAATTTACGAGTAAATAAGCTTTCCTCGGGACTTTTAGAAGCATAAGAATTTCCAGTATACCAGAGAAAAAATCACTTACCCAGTATTCCCAATTCGAATATAGCAAAAAGTGTACTTTTTAATATTGGCTTAATTAAGTAGAAGAATACGTTATACTTAACTACGAAACCCCTTAAGTTAAGCAAGTAAAAGCACAGGAAATTTAGACCTAAAACTATATACTCTGGTTGAGACTCTACAAGTATCTATTAAAGCATTTAGCTTCAACCGAAACGAAAAAGGGCCTGGTTCGAATCAGGTTACCTTAGCTAATGACTCTTTGATACGAATCACTCTGTATAGAATAGATCGTATTTCAGTTAGGAAGTCCCCTGTTTCTAGAAAGTTAAGCGCTAGGGAGTTACTGTGACTAACAAATATAGAGAGTAAATGTTTTTGGGTTTTCAAATAACGCAAGAAGGACGGTTAAATTTGTACGGACCCGATATTGATAAAGTAGTTCTATACTGACTAGCTTCGCCCAAGCTCTTAATACAAGACCCTTGGGCTTACTGGATTAGTAACAACTAAAGCAAAGGAGGTCTTATCCTTAACAACTGTAATACATCTAATACAATATATTCTAACTCCTAGAATACCTTACTACCTATAAAGCGGGTAATACAAAGACAAAAGCTAGAGGTATTGCAGCTATAAAGATTAAGAAGAGAGCCACAAAAGGTTACAACTACATGAGAAAAGGTTAAATGGGTAGTTCTAATAAAAAGTAAAACTTATAGTACTGACTAAGAAAGTAAAGAGTTTTTGACTCTGAATTATCCGAAAACCCAAGCTTCTGCGTGTGCAATATCTACCTGGGGTTTATGTAAATGTTGAAGTTCTACTGCTTTTGTTCAACCCCATTATAAAAAGCACTAACTTAAAATTTTAGGGTTTCTTTCAATCTAGAATTTCTTTAGTACGAATTTCTTATAGGACACCGTAAACCTTATAAGTAGTCTGTAATGTAGTCCTGTATTTAGTCTTACACTATAGGTATTATAGTCTTATCTATGCTATGTATTGTACTCTTCGTTTTTTAATTATAGTGATAGATAGTTATAAGTGTAAAGGATAGGGGTATTAGAAAAAATAGGTAACATTATATGTATTAGGATTCTAGAGATATAGATAGAGTCTTTTTCACTTGGGATACTTAACGAGGTTAACCGGAGCCTAATAAAACATGGTTTATTAAATAGTAGGATAGCAACAACAAGGTTTAATCGGAGCTTCTAGTCCTAGTAACTTGTCTAGGGACCACAGTCTGGGTTTCTAAGCCGGGGTGTTATCTTGTTTCAAATAGGTTTGCATGCAAGTGTAAATCGCTCAAAACTTTTCCCACTAAGTGGGCCCCCTTAAGGAATACCCCTTGTCTTACTTTTTTTTGTCCCAGATTTTAAACTTTAATTTGAAGTAATATAAGAATGTACTATACACTACCCTGTCCCAACGAGAAATAGCTACGACGCAGACAAACGAAGACTTTATAGAGTCCTTTTTTAAGGTTCGTGACACAGAGTTTAAAAAGTAAAAGCGTTACAAAAAGGATACGGCAAATTCTATTAAATCTTGTCAAAGCGGCAAGTAGATAGCATCTCTCGAAAAGTACTTTAACCGCATCCGGGACTCCCTTACAAATAAACAAGGGCTTTTTGAAGTTCAGGGGTAATTCGGGTTAGAAATTGCTCCATATATATAAGTTAATTTGGATTCTTTATTAAAAATAAATTTAGTATGATTAGCTTTACCGCAGTTGAGGAATAAAAGGTTTCCAATTCTAGACAATTGGGGAGTATAAGCTAACGTAATTTGTTTACATTATAAAAGAGTAGAACAACCTGAGGGATAAGCCGGTTTTCTTCTTGTGTTGTTTCCCGGTTTCTAGTAGTTTTCAAGAGCTATTGAGTAAAAGTCAAGGTGGTTTTACCAAGCATTTCTCCTTAGGATCACAAGGAATTATTAAACCAGGAAGCCTTCATTAAGAGAATTTCTTTCTTTATAAAAGGGGTTAGCTATGATTAGATTTCGACAACTGAAGGAGTCCTGTTGTTTGGATTCGCTGGATCTGTAAAAGAAAGCTTTTTTATCGAGGATAAATTGGGTAATTACGAGTTTGACTACATAAGGAGTGAGCCTCTTTTTTTAATAAAAGGAAAGGGCTAGCCTAAGCCGCCTAGGAATAAATTATCGGTGATTGCGAGCTTATAAAAGACTGAGGAATAACTCTTAAGAGTACCTCCAGTTACAGGTAATACTTGAGACTCATATCACAGAGAGTCGATTGTAGCCACGGGTTTGTTTACTTTCTTTAGAGGGAACATAATACTAAATACCGGATTTTCCTTTTCAGCTTATGAATTATGAAAGTTGTGTAACTTACTTAGAAGTCCGCTTACTAGGAATTTTTACTAACTCTATTAGGGAGCTTTTTATAATGCTAATCTTCAATTCATTTTATTTTTATAAAGCTTAAGAAGAACCCATAATTCGCAGAATCATATAAAACCAAAGACAAAAGACGTAAATCAAGCAATTTCATTTAATACTGTAATTTATGGAAGGGGTCCTTTTCTACGAATTGGTTGCCCCAGGATCTACCTCTAATATAATAAAAGTACTCCTGTTATATGGCCCTTAGTAGTTAAAGCGGATTAAAATGTTAAAGAATCCCGTGTATAAGAAGAAGCATACCCTATTAGACAAAAGCTGTGAGATGAAGTATTAGCTTTTCTTTTTTAACTGGGACTGTTTCTAACTTATAAGATACTTTCTTATGCCGTAACCTAGATTTATCATATACGATAGAGGGTTCAAGCCGATTATTACCAATGGGACACTCTTTTTAAATAAAGTAAGGCAAGTTTTAGCTTGGTGTGGTCAACTGGAAGACTTTTTGCATTTCATCAATTATTTGATCTTAGAACTCTTTGGCAGGATTTGGTTGGTAAGGCGGGGTTTCTTTTCCATTAGAAAGAGGAATACTGTAATTACATAGATGGATAACTTCGTATTTTACTATAGGCTTCTAAGGAGTAGGGAATTTCTTATTCAAGGGTGTAGCTCAGTGGTAGAGCACTGATTTAGATAAACATCATGGAAAGATTCAAGAGTCTAGTAACCAGGGGTCTTTAAGTACCCTACCCGACGCTTAATTGTTACAAGTCAGTATATAATAGATTAAAATGAGAAATTGGATTCTTATTATTTTACTTGTTCTCATTTTAAAATCTATTCAATTCTATCCTCCATACGAATTAGAATTCAAAAGTCTTTTCATGCTTTTCGACGACGATTTCTTCCGTTTATGAGGATGTGCATTACTAGAATCTATTCTTTATTATTATAGTTAAGTGCTTTCTATCTACAAAAGCGTTAAAGGAACGAATGGTGTCTTTGGTTCTTAGAATAGTTTCTAGCGAGTCTTCTTCCTTGTAAGTTGTCAAATGAAACTAAGATCTTATATCCTTTCAGTTACATTGTATATAAGATTTGACTTTCTAACAAGCTATAAATGGACTCGGCTTTCTCTCATTTCTGCTATAGGAACTGACCCCTCCTATAAAGGGAATAAACCTCTTAGAATGCTTATTTTCACAAGATGACTCAATTCAAGAAAGTTAGCAAATTCATTCATATCTCTTGGCTCTACTTTTTCTATTTTGGTTTTTTGATAGGATCCTTCCTGAAACAAAGGAGGAAAGGATGGCTACCTTTTTTTGATTCTTATCTTATTTACGGATTCCCACATAGCTCTTTTATAGAACTCTCCCTCGAGCTCTAGTAAACAATCCTCCCCTTTTTTCGATTAATTAGTAGCTTAGAAAGTTTCAGTATTAGTCTTTTGTTCCCTGTTAAAGTCTTTTTATAGTAATCCACATCCAAGCTCTTAGTATAACATACCAAAGGGTCAGTTTTCTCTTTCTCGTTAGTGACTTAGTGCAAAAAATTCCACTTCTCCAAAGATCCTTAAAGCTCACTGACCCCCTTCCCAGCTCCCGAAATTAATCCTTGTTATACTTTATATCAAGTGGTTTCCCTTAAGTCCTTGTAATCTCTATTTTCTTTTTTAGGTTTCTAGTCTAGTTTATTTCCTTTTTAGCAGCTTGAGTTCTTGATCTCTGAAAATCCCTTTACCCAGAAGTACAAAGAAGAGAGCTTTCCTTTCATCTAAAATTTCCTAAGTCCCAGATACTAGAAAGACAGCCGTTAATGGAACTCCTTTTTATTAAACCTTTCCTTTTGAAGTACCAACATATGTAAAGAAGTCTTAGATGGATTACCGATTGTTAAGGTACACTCCCTTTTGTTCTCTGTAGTTACTAGTATAGAGAGGAGTAAGCCCCAGAGAGAGGAAAACCTAGAAATTCCCTGGACTTATTGTAGCTACTGTATTTCTACTATTATATATTCCTTACTTCATTTACTGCAAACAAACTCCTTACTTGGATACCCCTTAAACTCTCCTTAAACAAAAAGGCTCCTTTATAACTTATTTAAAAAAGCTAATTCCTCTTCTTTTAGATTTTTCTTTCCTGGTTCTTAGAAGCTACTAAACAAGACTTTCAAATTCTCTGTCTAGGCCTCTTCATAAAGAATTCCAGTACAGGAAACCTTAGCTAGTTTACTTAATCAAAACGAGCTATTAGATAAGTGGTGAGCATTATTTTCTTATTACTTAATTGGGAAACTTCCTTATTTATAAAATTCCCCACGAATAGTATTGCTTTATCTTGATTACCTTCTCCTAAATAGTAAACCAGAACCACCTTTTATTAAGCTTTTGGCTATATTACCTTTTTTGTTTATGGGCCTTCTTCTTTTGGACTATACTCTTTGTTTTGCTGGTATGGCTCCTCTTATAACCCGTAGCTAGTATGATGGTCTTACTCTTCTTTATTAGTATATTTAGTTAGTAATGGAATATAGTATAATAGTTAGTATAGATATTCTTGTTGTTAAAAGGATAACCCTCTCTTATTCTTTGTAGCTAACTGCATTTGTATCTTATGAACTAAACCTTTCTTAGGAGCCTTGCCTGTAGCTATCTTCTTCATAGGAGTGTCTTCTTGTTGTTCCCTACTTTTTTAAGTCTAGTTAATTAAAGAAAGAGCTAATCCCTTCTCTAAAGGTAAGCAATTCCAAAGATATAGCGATGCAAAATAGGTAAAACGTACAAATTATTATTGTACACATTTTCATGCATTATTTTGTATTTATTTTTAACAACTCCCCAAACTTTGCTTTTGCAAAGAAAGTCAAGTACAAACCTTTTACATGGTCACACAATTACAACCATGACCAAGCATGTTCAATTCTCCTAAAACCCTCTCAATTGGCGTTCCATCTCTCAAAGATGATTCGCCGAGTTCAAAGTCAAGCATAACGGGTTCAAAATAATATAAGGAATTAGAACAAACGGGCACATAGACATATATTGTGGGATCACGAATAAAAAGGTTAAAGCTCAAATAGGGTGACTATGGATATAATGTTATGGGTAGGCTATTTAGCTCAAACGATCCAAAGATGGCCTTGATCATCTCCCTTAAGCTAAACCTTCTAGTCATTTCGTCTCAAAGTTCAACTCACCCAATTCTAGAATTTTTAACCCACACAACTAACCCAGAGCATGTTTCTACTACCTTGCTAAAAAAGAACGTCAAATTTTAAGGATTTTAAGTGCTCAATCAATCACATGCATGTCTCGAAATTTATCAACTAATTTGTTTCGGATCCTAATTCATGCATTTCAAAACAACAAGAGATCAAGCAACATGTTATATCATCGAGCACTACCAAAAACATAGACCCGAACAAACCTGAAATGACTCAAACACTACCTATTTTGCATGCAAAATTTTAAAAACTACCCAAAATAACAAAAAGAAAAAGAAAAGTCATAACATGACACCGCTCCCCAAACTTAAACCCGTCAGTGCCCTCACTGACTAAGTT
>JAYMTH010000733.1:0-18311 GCA_036897465.1 Pelargonium australe
CCTTGAGTCCAAGTCTGGCAACCACCCCAAACGCGACGACTGGGCGGTTAGATTGTTTCCGACGACTTGGTGGTGTCTCTGTTGTGTACCATTGGCAAGATCCAGTTAGTTAGTGCTGTTAATTTGTTATTTTATAAACTTTTTTGTTATAGATTTTGTCAGAAATATGGATAGATTTATATATTGTATGATTTCCCCATTTTTGATGACTTCTTAATAAGTATCATATGCTATGATTTCCCCATTGTTATTGGTTAAATACTTAATATTCTAATACATATGTAGATGGCTAAGTAGATAGACCAAATGAAACAAATGACAAAATGGTAAGGAGCTACATATAGGTTGGCGTTGGTCTTGTATTCAAATCATTCTAGACCCTTTTTCCATTTTTTTTAGGCCTATTAGCATTGAAGCCCAAATAATAACAAAACAACAATATCGGGCCCACTTCAGTAGCCCAAATAATAAGAAGAAAAGTGGTTCAATTGAAGCCCAAATAGGAAGTAGATATTTGGTCCAAATCTATACCGATTTAAACCGACGATCCACGTTGTTTTAGTACAAATTGAGGGTCCAAACGATCTCGGATCGATCCCAATTTTGACATGCAACCATAAAATTTAATTCTCTACAACTTTTTTTCAAATGGTCGTTTCCCAATTTTCGATTCAAAGCACTTGTTCCCTCTACAACCACACTAACTAACACTTAGTAATTTTTTTTATCAACTAGTAGTGCACGATGAGTACCCCACACTTGCACTCAAAATTGGTAAATTCCGATCTGTTAGATACATCCGCAACAACAAATAGATCACACGTCCCAAGTTTCGCCTCCATCGAACCTAAATCGGTCCAAATCTAGACCGATTTAAACCAATAGTCCACGTTGTTTAATACAAATTGAGGGTCCAAACGACCTCGGATCGATCCCGATTTTAAAACGTAGCCATAAAAATCAAATTTCTACAACTTTTGTTTTAATGGTCGTTTCCCAATTCTCGACCCAAATCACTTGTTCCCTTTACAACCACACTAACCAACACTTAGAAAAAAAAAATTTTATCAACTAGTAGTGCACAATGAGTACCCCACACTTTCACTCGAAATTGGTCAATTCTGATCCATTAGATACGTCCGCAACAACAAATAGATTACACGTCACAAGTTTCGCCTCCATCGAACCTAAATCGGTCCAAATCTAGACCAATTTAAACCAATGGTCCACGTTGTTTTAATAGAAATTGAGGGTCCAATAGACCTCGGATTGATCCTGATTTTGACACACAGAGTTCTAGGTTACCTTCCACACTCCTCCACATTCCATTGAAGTCCAGAGAGCTCCTCCAAGTCTCTTCCCATCCACTCCATCTCATTTCCATATTTGTTTTAGATTTATATTTGGTTTGATTGTGAATTCTTGTAAATGATCATATTAATTGAACTTTAGGCTCAATTGAGATCTTAGATTACTTGCTGAATATTTGTGTAAATTACTTTGATATTTCCGACTTGAATTCAAATATAAAGGCAAATTGCAGTAAACCCCTATGGGGTTGGCACATTTTGCACAAAACCCACCTCGGAGATTAACTTAAGTAAAAAACCCACCAGTACTTACAATTCCGTTAATTTGGATGGTAAATGTGACGGAATGCATCATGTGTTGTGCACATCTTGTGTAATTTTTTTTAATGACCAAACTACCCTTACCTTTTTCTTCTTCCATTCATTGAAGATTTTGGTGACCATATGAATTTTCCGGTCGCCGAAATCTGCAACTTCTTGCCAGAATCAATCAAACCAAATTAAATAAAATCAATCAAACTAAAACCAAATGAAACCAATTAAAACCAAATCAAATCAAATTTGGAAAATAAAAAAATAAAAACCAGCAATGCTTCGCCGGCTGTCGGAGCTCCCCTTCACCGTGCTCGAACCAGCAATGCCGACAACATAGCAATGGCTCGAAGACAATGCTCACCGTCGATAGTCGGAGCAGCAATGTCAGAGCCACAACACATCGTCCTCAGATCTGGACATCTCCGGTGGTGCATCGAGATCTGGACAGAAGGAGTCGTCATCAGAGTTGGGCTCGCCGCGTTCTCGATCTCGTCCAAACCCGAGCACGACGACTCCACCGCCGCCATTGTGCTCTGCAGATCCGGCCACGTCGTGCTCCTCCGGCATCGATGACAGCAACGTAGGTGACCTCCGCTCCTCCGGCCGGTGCAGGTGACCTCTGATCCTCCGTCGATCTCGCCGTCGTCCCTTGAAGCTCACTGGAGATAGAGATCGAACGGTGGTTGTTCATCTTCTTCTTCTTTTTTCTTTTTCTTTTTTAATTTAAGCTGAAGGACCTGTTTGGCTATGCTTGTTTGGCTAAACTAGGGGTATTTTAGTCATTTTGTTTAATAGACTAATGTTGTTATAACATAAAAAAAAATTGCAAGTTTCGGAGGGTTTTTTGCTTAAGCTGATCTCCGAGGTGGATTTTGTGCAAAATGTGCCAACCCCATAGGGGTTTACTGCAATTTGCCCCAACTATAATTGTTCTTTGTTTCAATTGCTATTTGGTTTTCATTAATTGTGAATGCAAGGTTATTTAAACATGTTGTTGATTTTAGTTTGTGTTTGTTACACCACAACTATGATCAACTAATCCTTAAGTGATAGAGATGTAGTTGATCATAGGGAGATGGGGTAGTTGTTTTTTATTGCTTAGTGTAGGCCTTAAATAAATTGGTTAATTACAACGGTTTGTGGGTGCATTGCCTTAATGTGGCATGTACACCTATATTTTGGATCTCTAACCTGAGCTTCTACCTAATCGTGGATTAGCTCAGGCGGATTAAACCGTTGAGTAAGTTAGCTTTTCGGAGTTCTTACGATCCCAGAGCAACTTAAGCCTAAAATTGAGTCAAGTTAGGTCTACTTATGTAAGTTGGCTTAAGGGAGCTATTGCTACCCAGAGCAATTTACATGTATAGCGGAGCTGAGCAAACTTGGGAAATTAGACCAATGAGGTCACACTAAGTAAGGAAACTCCCCATTGAACTGTTGATAACAATTACATCCCAAATCACGTCTTCATCAACCAATTCGGGTACGCAATCTAACTCACTCTTTAGCTTTAAACTCTATTTTTGTTCATCTTTTGTTCCACTGCATGTGCACAATTGCACACACAACACTCCCAATGATTGTTTAATTTGCTTTCGTAGACTAACATCCTTCTAGAACTAAGGTCCCTCTTTGAGTTTCCCTCTGGTTTCCTATGGATTCGACAATCCGGACTTCACTGTCCCATTATTACGAGGTCGACTCCAGTATACTTGTCGGACGCTCACCAGATGTAATGGCCTGTTTGGCTAATTTTGGTTAATTTGATTAAATTTTGAATGGAAATATATTTGGTTGGTTCATTAATTGTTGAATTGAATTGTTAAATACCCAGTAAATTTTGAACTAAATTATTTTTGGTGTGGAGCCAGGAGAGCTCGCTGCCGGTGTCGAGCACCATAATGATGTTTTCTAGCGAAGAGCCGACAGAGAGAGAGACGGTGAGAGTGGTGTTGTGGCAGAACGAGAGCTTGTTTTTGTGTATGGAGATGTTTGAGTTTTGAAAGGTAATATCAGGAGGTGTTGAGAATAATTATATGGTAGGATAATTGAGAGAGCGTAGTTAAAATTGATGAGAGTAGTGAAGAAGATGAAGATGGTAGTACAATGGAGGGTTAGGGTTTGGGTTCTAAGAAGGATACGGCGGGTTCCTATGCATCTAGGATTATTGTGCCTTCTCAGGTATGTGTTTTCTAGTTCTATGTTCTGTATGAGTTAGAGTTACTTCCTTCCTTGAGTAGCTGCGATTTCATGTTGTGGAGCTGCTGGAGGCCACAGAGCAACAGTGGTTTTTGTTTTAAAATTTTTAGGTTTTTTTAACTATTCTTTTGCCATGTCATTTAACGAATGTGTGTCTAATTGGGCTAGGTCAGCGCAATTTTTCCATGTCAGTATGGAAGAGTCCACGTCATCAACGGTTAACGACGAATTTGACGGACACTAACCGTAGATACTTAATTGGGTACAGAATTGAAGTTTAGGTACTAATTCTGGTAGAATAAAAGATTGGGTACCAAATCTGGATTCACACCAAAAATTTGGGTACCAAAATTGCCTTTAATATGAATAAATAGGACCTTTGTGCCATGACAGCTAACTCTGTCATGACAGGAATATAGTTTTCGCGACAAAACTAGGGACATGTGCACGTATTGATGGTTGGAAAACGTTCGCGAATGGACTTGGTCACTATCTTCGTCGCTACGGGACTAGAGATGTGTGCGTACATGGATGGCTGATGGCCGTTTCTTATATGGCTTTGGCTCTAACTCTATCACGAAAACGAAAAGCTTGTTACAACAAGATTAGGTTGGAGTCTTTGAGGGGTGTCGGACATCTTTCAAATGGCCTTAGTTTTGCCCAACATTGACTTGGTCTTGCTTTAATGACTTTTAGGCAAGGCCAATGGCCTCAGAAATTTTTTCCATGGTTGGTGCTTACATGGTCTTGGACAAACTCCCGACGGTCTTGGGTATGATCAATAGACTTAGAGCGAGATCGATGGACCAGGGTACAACCGATGGA
The DNA here is from genome assembly GCA_036897465.1 of Pelargonium australe. Classification (NCBI taxonomy): domain Eukaryota; kingdom Viridiplantae; phylum Streptophyta; class Magnoliopsida; order Geraniales; family Geraniaceae; genus Pelargonium; species Pelargonium australe. The sequence continues at coordinate 4,650 of JAYMTH010000733.1, forward strand.
CATTGGAGCGGCTAATGAACTTGGCCCAGCCAAAAAACTTTGGCGCAACTGATGGACTTGATCGATAGTCATGGATGTAACCAATGGTCATGTGCTTTAAGCACGTGCATTGGAACCACTTTAGATCCGCGTTTCGGGAGCAAGCTCGCATAGCGTGTTTTTGTCGTCGTGGGATTGATATGACGTGATGCTCGAACACCACATATCATGTCGTGATTTATCGGATAGACTTAAGATATTCCATGTATCATCAAGTAGAATTTATAAAATAGTCACGCGGATTCAAAACATGAAATGAAGAGTTTTCTTATTACACATTATAATTTATAAAACGAGATGATTATAGACGCCATGAATGTGTACATGAGATGTTACATTATTTAGTGATGTGCCTTTTGACTTTTGGTCAAATGTGAGCACACTAGGACTGTGAGTGTAACATATTCTTGTCCATGTAAGCAATGGTATGTAGCCTAGTGTTCAAGTTCTTTGTCCAATTTTTTCTAAGTGTCAAATGTCGAGTCCCAATTCAAGTCTCCTTAATTCCAAGAAAATGTAACTTCAAGTCGAGTGAACATGTGGCTTGTGAGAAGAGAAACACATGAAAGGAACAAAGAACTTGGGGTGGTTGTTCCCAGGACTCCACTTCAGGCATGAGAGTAACTCCTTGTACAGGAAACATGAATGCTCTACAGAGGTTTTCTAGAGAGATAAAGGTAGATAGCTAAGTGAATGTGAATAATAATATTGGAATCAATATTGGGATCGATTTTCTTACCAAGGGTTTGTGTATTTATAGGCTCTTACCACCTAACTTCACATGTCGTGATGTGTTTGGTTGATGAAGATGTGAGGCTCATCAAGGTCCATTGAGCTTTTCTAGCCCACTTAGCCCATTGTACTAATCTAGCCCATTTGTAGTCTTGGGCCTCTCCTTTCCTCCAGACGCGTTGCTCAAGCGTTCTGGTGAGACGAGGGTGTCTCGTAAGCCTCTTGTAAGATGAGATGACTCACCTAACCCAATGTGACCCACTGCCTCGCAGGACAGTGTCATGGGTGTTTGGGAATGTTGAAGTTGTGAAGGCTGGTTGGAACGTCTCGTAGGTAATCCGGCGAGGCGGAACCCTTGTAAGAGCATTATTGGAATGCATGGAGTTGTGGGATGCTGTCTGAGGTCGAAGGGAGTCGAACGTTAGGTGTCGGGGGAACGAAACATGTTGACTAAGCTGGAACGGACCAATGTTACAGCATGTGTGCTAAATGTCGTGACATTTGGGGTCTACGCGTCTGCTGACCTCGCGCGTAGGGTGCCCATGTCGCGGCATGGGGCTTGTGTGCCGTGGCATTGGGGGCTTGTGCGGTGTTCGGTCTCGCGCACAAGGTCCTCATGTCATGGCATTCGAGGTGTACACGACCCTTGAAGGTCTATTCATATTGCTTTGGCCCTTGGCTTATGCTTGGTTTTCCAAAGGCTTGTGAGGCTTTCTTGAGTGCTTTAGGATCTCTTGAATAGTTTGTGGCCTCCTTGGGGTGATGTCATGTGCATGTAATCCTTGGAGGGTCAATTTTGTGTCGCCTTGCCTGGGTGAGGGGTCTAGCGTAGGAAGTAGGTTCTTGCTCATATGAGCTCTCCAAGCTTCCACATGAGTTGAGTGATGCCTTGGTTGGTTGATTCAGGCCAGTAGTGACTAACATGGGCCTAGCCTTGGAGGCAACTCCTTAGGCCCGGGTCGGGTGACCTAGGTGACATTAGCCAGCCATGTGTCGTCTTGTTAGTGGTTCTAAGACTAATGATTTTTCGAGTAGCATCACTTCAGTTTTATGGGAAGCACAAAAGAAATTATTAAGCAAATGTTGCTCTGCTACTAACATAGTAGACACACTTGGTTTGCTTCTTTTCTAAACATGAGAATTGATAACATAACTTCATGCACTATCTAGTTGTATTATCTTCTAACATTCTCGTGCAACTTTAGCAACTTGTTGGGAGATATGAAAAGCCATAAACAACGTTGCGCATTGTGGGTGGGGGTTGTAGTATGATGAGTTTTTTTGTTTTTTATAAGCAAAATGTACTTATTCTGGTCAAGAAAGAATACTATAGAATCCCAATAAGATACTATAAGAGTACAATACACCAAAAAACATAATACAAGCTTATATGCCTTTTTGACCGGGGTCAATGTGAGCACACTAGGAGTGTGAGTTGTAGTAGTCTTTTTGTCCACATAGAAAGGGTAATTAGTATAGTGTCCAAGTCCTTGTCAAATTCTTCTAAGTTTCCAACTTTATTCAAGTGTCAAGTGTTAAGTCTTGAGAGTTTAGATATGGTGTATAGAGTCTTAAGTCTAAATTCCCCTTTCCAAGTTAAGGTCTCCAAGTCTAGTCTCCTTCCAAGCAAAGGTAACGGCAAGTAGTGTTGACCTGTAGTCTACGAGAAGACATCACACCAAAGGAATGAAGACTTGGGGTGGGGTTACTAGGACTCCGCCTCATGCGTGAGAGTAAGTCCTTGTATGGTAATTGGAGAGCTCTAAAGAGCTTTTCTAGAGAAAGAAAGTCTAGAGAGATAAGCAAATGTGAATAATGAGAGTGGGATTGAGACCATTTCTCTTTGGAAGAGGGGGGTATTTATAGGCTCATACCATCTTGTGCCATTTGTCAACGCCTGATTGGTTGGTGAAGATGAAAAACCCATTAAGGCTCATTTGGCCTACTTGGCCCATTCTGCTCATCTAGTCCATTTGTAGTGTTGGGCTTCTCCATTCCTCCGTACGCGTTGCTCGTGCGTGCCGGTGAGGCGGGCGTGTCCCGTATGCCTCTTGTGAGATGTGATGACTTGACCCATTGTGAGCTAGTGCCTCAAAAGGCATAGTCATGGGTGTGGGAGTGTTGACGTTGTGATGTGTTGTTGAAATGTCTCTTGGAATTATTTTGGCAAGTATGAAGTCTTGCAAGAGTCTAGTCCAGAGTGGCTTATGATGCCACATCTCTCTTCTTGTTGTTGGAGAGGTGTTGGAAGGCAATGCCTTGCTTGAAGGCATGTGCTTCATGGGGAGTGCAAGGTCTTGCTTGTAAGCTTGTGTCCCTTTTGGGTGCGCAAGGTTCTTGCTTGTAATCTTGTGCCCCTTGGGGGAGGAGTGAGCTACTAAGCTTCCCAAGTTGTGGTGAGGTATTCATTACAAGCTTGGGAGCTCTTTGTCCATGATGACAAAGATGTCCTTGTCCATGGTAAGAGGGGGCTCCTTGTCCATGGTGAGAGCAAAGAGCTTGTACATGGTGAGAGCAAAGAGTTTGTCCATGGTGAGAGCGAAGTTCTTGTCCATGGTGAGAGCGAAGAGCTTGTCCATGGTGAAAGCGAAGTGCTTGTCGCTTGTCCATGACTAGAGCGAAGTGCTTGTCACTTGTCCATGGCTAGAGTGAAGTGCTTGTCGCTTGTCCATGGTTAGAGCGAAGTACTTGTCGTTCGTTCATGGTTAGATCCAAGTGTTTGTCGCTTGTCCATGGTTAGATCAAAGTGCTTGTCGCTTGTCCATAGTTAGAGTGAAGTGTTTGTCTCTTGTCCATGGTCAGAGCGAAGGATGACAAGGTTCACAAGCCTTTGTAGGTGTACATGTGAGGCTTTAGAATTAGAGGTCGAACGTAGTGGAGTGGGAGGAGCACGCTTGTCCGGTTCCAGTGTGAGGTGGCTTGTCTGGGCGGACAAGCTTACTTGTCCTGAAACCATGTGTTGTTTAAAAATATTCGCAAAGATCTGTCTTCGAATCTCTTTAAAATCTAGTCCTTGGCCTCTATGAGACTTAGACCAACTACTTTCAGCCTCTGCATAGTGTTGCAACCCGTATGCGGCTCTGCAAGCCTCCCGTCTACGTTAGCTTGTAATGCTACCACAAAAATCATAACTCTCTCGGCTAATGAGATTGTGACACGTGACCACCTCAGTACCACGTCATCAACCCGAATCCGATAAATGCATTCTTTGACCTTGTTTGGTGTAGTTTCTAGCCTTAGAAGCCTTCCGGATCATGGGTCATCTGCGACCGCATGATAGATTTAGAGGGTAGTTTTCAGTAATTATCCCCTGTTATTTTTCCAAATAATGATAGATTTACTGCACTTCCCTTGGTACTGAGCTGAGTGAATCTACAAAACAAACATAACATTATGCAAATGCGACTTTGAAATACAAGAAACTATATATATATGCACAGTAATAATGTTACATTACACACTTTGAGTTCGTATTGTAACCCTTGAAAATCAGCTATACAGTTACAAATATATCCAACCATTAAGATTGGGCAGCTTTGAAAAGTTCTCGCCACTTCTGTGGATCACTTCCCGGACCTTCACCCTGTAGTAAGTAAAGTACAAATTTTCAGTCCTGGAGCTGAAACATCTCAAATGCAACAATTTAATAAAATTTGTGACAAGCAAATATGTATAGTTAACTGGAAATTATTGTTTAGATATTCCCTTCCTAGTTTAGAAACTCCATTCAATATAATACATCACTTGTTCCTCTGTTTGACAAATTTAAGTAGTTCATGACAGTTTTTGTCATCTCTTTTGTGATCTAATTTAGGGCTGTTCATTGGACCGCACCGGTGCCAAAAGGGTGGCCCAGAGACAGACCCGGACTTGTACCAGGGTCAATGGGTCAGACCCGATTAAAAAAATTGAGGATTTTTATTAAACATTTTTTAGGGATATAAATTAAATTAAATTGAAATTGATGTCAACTATGGAAAAAGAGCGGAGTAATTATGAAATATATTATACTAAAACGTAGTAAAAAAAAAAGTAAATTGAAACTGGATCAGACCCAGACCGGTCCGGTGGACAATTATCAGTACCGGACCGAATCTAACCGGCCTGGGTCCAAGTGGAGTCAGGTCGGGTCCAAGTCTGTCCAATTTTGGCCAGCCCTTATCTAATTTGCCAATCTACAATTATTATTATTTTATCATTTGGTGACCCTTAAAAGATCATTTCTGCAATAAATTGCCTTGAAGGGTAAAATGCAATCATCAATTTATATATTTATTAGATCATCTTTGAAGAGTTACCTCAACAGAGTTGATTTCATAGGCCTGGCCTTGAGTAAATTCTATGTCCAGGGCTTGTATACAAGCTTCAGCAACTACAATCCTGCTGGCCTCTCCAACAAGTTTGTCTCCTGCAAAGCCAAAGAAGAAAACAAATGCCACTCGTTTATAAACAGCCCGTAATATCAGTATCTATCTGAAATATTGCGTACCAAGTACTAACAATCACGCAACAAAAAAAGGGTAAGAGCCAACACAACTAACGAGGTTGACTACCACATCACATGGACCGTGATTCCCAATCAGTCGCTCTTACCGTTTTTCCTTTTGGTAGAAAAGTCAATTTGATCCCTGAACTTTTGTGACTTGTCCCATTTTGGTTCTTTAACTTTTTTTTAACCCAAAATAGTCTCTGAACTTTCAAATATTGACCAAAAATGGTCTTTGCTATTAGAGTTTATATCATAAGCTCATGGAACAAATTAAGTCCATATTTGATAGTTCGGAGACCAAATTGGATCCAAACATGAAAGTTGAGGGACCATTCTGGGTTAAGAAAAAATTTAACGACTAAGGATCAAAACACAAAAGATCAAGAACCAATCAGGTCTTTTACCTTTTCTTTAATCATATTAAAGTTTAAAATACAAAAGCTTAAGAGCATATGCATCAAAGGACTCAAATTGAGTCCTGATGTATTATATTTTAATTTTTTAGCTTACCACATTAGCAAAGTTCCTCATGAAATTTGATTTCTACAATGATGAGATTCAAATTGAGTACCAAGTTATAAAATTATATTTTATTATATTATGAATAAATTTGTCTCTACGAGTCAAATAGTATTATACAATTGACTAACATATTAAAAAAATAAGGGTAATCATTGAGGTCCAAGAACCTCTTCAGAGGGCCCATGCCTCATAGAGGTTTTGATAACTCGCATTTTATACTAGTTATTGGACCCTAAATTATGCATGTTTAGTCCTTATTTGCTCTGTTTTAGTACTCGACGTGCTCTTGTTTCAGTGCTAATTGCCTAAAACGGTGTTGTGACGTGTTTGAGTAGCATAAATTGAACTTTGTGATATTTGGTTGATTATGCATGAATTATAGCTTAATTGTGCCAATTAACGTGTGTTTTAGTGTTTATTGAATTATCAGGTCAGAATACACAGGAGTGAGCATGATTGGAAGCCGAAAAACCAAAATCAAAATTTAAAACGTCATAATAGGTGCCGGTGCAGCAGCCTCAAGCTCCAGCGCCACGGCGCCTCAACCACGGCCATCCATCCACGCCTAAGCGTCAGCCATCTGCGCCATAGCGTCGTAGCGCCACCGCAGCACAACCATCGCCGCAACCTCAGTCATCCACGTCGCGGCGCCCAAGAATCAGATGAGTTAAAAATTCAAACTCGAGTCAACGCGCTAAATCACACCCGCTGATCTTGCCAGTCAGTGCAATCAACGGGTCAGGCATGACGCGCCGCCGCGCCGCCCACTAGCAGAATGTCTATAAATAGAAAATGAAGGTTAAGGGTCAAAGGTTCGGATTTTTGGAGCTTCACACTTCTTCTACACTTCCTCTCAACCATTTTCAAGTCTAAAGAGCATCTCTATCCCCCCACTTCATCTTCTTCTCATCCCATTCTTTATTTCATTTGAATAGTTGAACTTTCGGTTCTAGTTTTGGTGAAGTCTTGTAATAGATCACTATTGAAGTTTAGGCTCAATTGTTGAGATCAAATACTTGCTGGATTGTTCATTTATTTCTTGTATTTCCATATTCGATTCAGTACAAGTTCATTGTTCTTCATTGCTTCAATTACTCATATTGCTATTAATTTGTTAATGCCTGATTTAGTTATGTTCATGTTGATTATAATTGTTGTTCAAATCATAACTATGATCAACTAACCTCTAAGCGATAGGGATTTAGTTCATCATAGGGAGATGGGTTGAAGTGCTTCTTAATTTCCTTAGTATGATTTTCAATGTAGATGATTATTTATGACGGTTCGTTGGGTGCATAGCCTTCATGTGGCATGGCCGCCCACGTCCCGGATCAATAACACGAGTCTTGCCTTTACCAGAGGAATGTTCGTGCAGATCGAGCCGTTTAATAGGATGACTCTTTGGAAGTAATAATTCCTTGAGCGTCCTATACCCATTTTAAGCCGGGTGCAAAGTTAGGGTGTATGTATGCCTCTTGCAGTAATATGCTTGGGGGTGCAAATTATGTCTTGGAGATTCTCCGAGAATGACATATTCACCTTAAGTCACGAGTCGATCCTTACCAGGGACGTTGTGTACTTGAGCAGGCTTGGGAACTTAATCATAAGAATTACATTAGGTAGAGCATTTCGACCCATCAAACGTACTATGGAAATCAATTACATCCTGAATCGCATCTTCATCAAACTCCGGGTACCAACTCTCTCTCTCTCTCTCTCTCTCTTATTTAGCTTCAATTTCCGTTCCGTTTACTTTTAAGTTGTTACATGTGCACAATTGCACACACATTAACATCCCCATAAACTGTTTATTGCTTCCAGTAGAGTAGACCAAACTAGCACTAAGCACACTCTTAAATACCATCTATAGTTTCCCGTGGATACGATAACTCGGATTTTACCGTCCTATATTACGAGGTCGGCCCGGTATGCATGCCGGATTCGCCACCAGGTTTCCTCACATAAAAGGTTCCAACGTTGTTTGAGGATCTTGGGGGCCCTTCAAAGTGAATGCTCTAAGTTGTTAGGTGGACGGATTAACTGTTATAATTTCGGTCTTAGACTCCACATGTTATCAAGATGAAATACTTCAACAACTAGGACTCCCAGTCCCATGTAGAACCAGTAACCTCAACCCATTAGACAATTTTAGAGCAAGCATTGAGTTCTTTTATCATAAAAAGTTGTAGCTTGGAGCAAAGTGTCCAAATCATACCTTGACCTATTAGGACTGCACGTCGTTGCCCTGCAGTTGCTTGGAGCAAAGTGTTCAAATCATATGACGTGTATGGTCCATCAGTCAATCTACCAGGTCTGGTAAAATAGAAACATCGCACTGATTTTACGCAATTAAAAATATAGTAATAAAACAACATATAACTGAATTGTTGAAAGTTGAATCTTTTTTCTAGTAGATATGAATCGTGCGTGCGTATTTTATGGGATCAACCTGAACACGAGTAACTTTTTGAACTCAAACACGTTTATTTTGTGTCGTGTCGCGTGTTTGACCCAAATTGCCAGCTTTAGATACTATATCCTCAAAGCGAATTAAGAGAAACATAAATGTCTGAGTGTCTGACACATATACCTGATTATGGTGTATGGAAGACCAGAGTTGCGAACGTAATCTTCCCCCATCTTCTTATACTTGAGAACACCGAAAAGATTCATAATGCTGTTAACAATATTAAAACGATCATATTACAGCCATTCGAAAACAAAACAAAGTTTCTGTCTAAAGCTAGATGCTCAATGTTTGATCTATACATGTTTTAGCTGTCAGCTGAGTATTCTATAGCTAGACTGCCAGAGTATGGTGTGTAAGAAGACACTACATTATTGATGTACTACATTCTTCTATTTTTTTATCTTGCAGAATAGTCTTTCATCAGTTGACCAATGAAAACTTTGCAGTTCTCCAGAGCAACAAAAAGAGTAGAACTTGTAGTCATCTATGGACGTCACCTTTCCAGTGAGTCAGTGACAGAATCTATGCAAATAGTTCATATTTAACAAAACATCATAACGATCACAATGCAACAGGCCGGTTTTCCAGTATAAATAAATAATAAAAATAATTAATTAATTAATTAGAGAGAGAGAGAGAGCATATGAAAACACTCAACACTCACCTCATGTACATGGGGTGTGTTCGGGCACATGAGATAAGGGATGTGAGTAGGATAAGCAGAGAGTGCATGTAAAGCAGTAAAGTGAAGGTAATGACTGGGCATAACCACTAGAGCAGTGACATACTTTGACAATTATTCGTAAAGATCAAAGAAGACCGATCCAGCGCTATACTGAGTCTGAGACCTTGATAAAGATATAATTTTTACAGTAGACATTAGTTAGGAAATGCATCCCAGATCAAATGGGATCAACCATATTGAAGCCCCTTCACATTCTTTCATTAACTTACACTATGTCCAGCTGAATGATATTCAAATATACCATATTGCTCAACCAAGATTCTAATGATTGACCGCCATCGGTTTCTTTAGCGAGCTGACAAGCCTTATTTCCTATGATTACATGTCACCTTAAATTAAGGTCCGCTAGTTTGCTCAGGGCTTGGAAAATAGTACTATAGTCCTCCGAAAACTCTGCTTAGTTTTTGTTTCATCTACCATCAATTGTAGGTACCATCTCTGAATATATAATCATATGAAAACTATATCAGTGGATCTTTGTTATATATCACGCATCAGTCCATATTTAACGTTCTATCATAATCAAGGCAACACATTCACCCTTCCACTCCTGAAAGCGAGGTTTAATAATTATAGGATGCATCTTAAATGAATAATGATGCACCCCTTCACATGAGATAAGTAATATTCTTTGATGCCAGTAACTTCCAAGAGAAGATAATTTAATTGCCTCACATCCTAGGTATGAAGCGAAAAAGCTTGGCTTCTGGCATCTATTTACTGTAGGGGCTTAGATGGTATATATCATAACATGGGCGAAAATAAGAACCCGACATATAAAAGTCATGCCAACTTTTTAGTTGAAAAAGCAATATTACCTCCATGGTAGTTCATTGGACTTGGTTACACCTACTGATGAAACAAGAACAATTCTCTTCAATGACGAAGGCAGCATCTGTACAAGATTCCTTACGCCCTCCCAATCTTAAAAACAAAACAAAACAAAACAAAAAATAAAGAAAAAGAAGTATAAGCAATGAAGACATTTGCCTAAACATTTGTGTTTGTGCAGTTGTTACGTCATCTTATGTATTACTTAAGTGCATTAAAGCCATGAATGTGATGAACAGAATACATAGATGGGAGGATAAAGGCTGAAATATACTGTGAAAGTTATAATGCATAAATACTGAATATATACAAATGGTCTAGTCCTGACCTACTCTTTCTGGTGTATTATCTCCCTCCCATCTCTTTGAAGGAAAGGCTGTTGTTCCGCTACAGCAAATCACATGTGTGACTCCCTGCAATCGCAATATGTTTATAAATGTATGAACAAACCATCAATCAATGTACGATAGCAAAAAAATCACTAGATATTAAGGTACACAAACCTGAAATATAGACGGGTTTATGTCCATCGGGTTCCGAGTGTCCCCTTTAAATACCTACCAAAGTCAAAGATAACTATTAGGTATTCATAGTAATTGCAACGGGGCAGGTTTTATAGTTCCTGTGCCTGCACGCGCTACCGACGTTGAAGAAAAGTAGGATAAACATTATCATTTATCAAGAAACAATGATGCATGAATGTGGCGGAAGATAGTAGGCACCTGCAATTTCTCCTTATCTTGTTTACCAAAAAGAGAAGTTGCTTTCTCCGGATCTCGTAGCAGCAGACGTGCTTTAATATTCCGGTCTAGCAATGATGCCACTACCAGCTGCCCTACAAATTAGAACATCAGATGACATCAACTACAGGGACAATTATATAGAGCCTTATGCAATTAAGTTAAATCATCTTATTTACATATGTGTTTGATGCTTTAAAACCAAGGGTCACATAACATTAGAAATATTATAAATGGGTGAATTTGAAATCATCATAGAATTATATAGTTTCTCCTACTAACTCAATCCAATGGCAATTCTAAATATAAATTCATGATTTATCTTAGATTCTTGGTGTATGAAGCACCAAAGATATGAGAAATGGCATATTGATGAAGAGAATCACAAAAAACACAGAAACTAAAGCATTTGTAGAAATAAACAGACCAAAATTGCATTGGAGAAGATTAAGAAAAAAGTACCAACTCCACCAGTGCCACCAATTACAAGAACGAGCTTAGAAGAAGCTGGGGAGGCTGTTTGGGAGTCATTGGTGCACTCAGAATTTGGGGATTCAACCACTTCTTGCTTCACAGCGTTAACCGCTACTCTTCCTCTGGATCTTAGTACTGAAAGACTAGTCCTGGCCCTGCAACAGAATAAAGGATCAACTCTTGGAGTTGGAGGGTGTTTATGGAATTTTTCAACTGGTAATGGAAGGTGAACAAGTGGAGTGGATGAGAGCTTGAAAGCCATGAATCAATTCAACAAAGCACTGCACTCAAACTGTATGTGTCTTTTAAGAGAAGAGCTTGGACGAGTGAGTGGTGGTTACTAGTTGATGCTTAATGGGAATGTCTGTACACACAATTACCGAATTGCCCCCTTCAGAGTTGATGCTATATGATATGATGCACCCACCTTCATGGGCCTAAAAACATCTTCAACCGTTTCTGAACTATCAATTTTGTTCCTAGATAGTCATGAACTTTAAGTTATTTCGTGGTAGTCCAAAAATGAAAATTTTGTTTCACCATGGTCTCTTTCGTTAAGTTTTTAACAGATTCCGTTAACTAGTGCTGATATGGCAATAAAAAAATAATTTTTAAAAATATAAATAACTAAAATTACCATTTTGCCCTTACTTTTCTATCAAATTTATAAAATTACGATTTTGCTCTCGTCTTTTTCTCAGATTTATCAAATCCATGAAATTTCTCAAATCTATCAATTGATACTAGGTAGGGGTTAGAATTCAGTCATATACTATTTGGGCATGAAACATAGGATACAAGCTTGGCTTTTGAAGATTCCAACCACATCTTTCTCTGATCCGTTGCGGGTTTGCCATTGATGTTTGGAACCTTGTGCTAAACTAGTGGGGAGGGGTCAGAGCCATCTTCCCAAAATCAATCTCGAGTTTGCTCATCCAATGGGAATCTCTGATGCCTGATTCGCATCACAAAATCTGGAATTACATCTGTCACGTCACACTTTGGCAGATTTGGCTTGCCAGAAACCAACTTTTATTTGAAGATTGTCAGGAAGAAGTAGTGAACATACTTGGAAAAATCCAAAACATAACATATATGAGCATAGCGACGAAATTTCGTGGCTCCATTGTCCTGCGTGTCTGGTCCTTTTCGACTTGGATCTCGAATCCTAGTCTTATTTTTAGCTTGATGTAATCAGTGCTCTTAACACTCTTTTCATTTTGTTTTCTCTTGTACTCAGGTGTTTTGTATTTTGATCCCCTCTCGAGATCTTTTTAATCAAATTCAGGTATTTTTGATGATAAAGAAAAACTTCATGTCATATCAGTGGTACACGTTTTTGAGAGTTTGAAGACTTTTGGTAGACTATATGGTGTATGTAATTGATTGAACAGATCAATTTATGAAATGTTTTAGGGTTGCACATATAGTTGACACCAACCGAGTAACAATAACAGTTAGGCGCTAGAGATGAGGATGTTATGGTAGTGGATCGATAGGGAATGATGCTAAGATATGAGGAACATCGAGAGTGTATGGTTAACGTAAAAAGATGTTTGAACATTTAAGTTTGTAGTTGTAGATACACTCTTAGTATGTTATCGCGATACTTTAATATTATTGGAATTGAATGTTACATATTCGTTCATATGCCCTTGATTTTTTTTTCCATAAGATATTGTTATACATATCCATTTCTTATGATTGATTTCACATGTGATTAAACGCTCCTATAGTGGAAAAAAAGGTAGAAAGAGTTTGTAAAGAGGTGAAGATCAATGTAAAAAAAAAGGAAGTTTTGATAGTCCCATGATTTTAGGCATATGAGAATTTGATGTTATATTGGAAATGAGTTTTCTGGCTTCATGTTATGCCTCAGTAAATTGTAAAGACAATGTAGTAATCTGCAGCTCCTTTGACCGCTCAACACAAGTTTATTCTGCAGTATTAGTTTTATTAACTCGTGTAAGACGACTAAAAACAAAAGGGACGTGATATATATTTTTTCATAGTAAGAGGTGCAAATGCAAATCTACTAGTGTTCAAGTCGGTGAAACTAGTACAATGTTTCCCTATTTATTCTAGAAAAGTTGTCATGATTACTCCACATACAAAGATTAAGTTTAATATAGACTTAGTTTTAGGAGTGTTTTAGCAGTTGACCGAAGATAATAAAGTCTTAGCGTATGACCTGGGTAGGGGTGAAGTAATTGGAGATTTAACTTCAAAACATCGATATGAGGTTTATCTGACCAAATATTTCTTTGTTGGAAACACAAAGCTTTTTTTTAGAAGAAATCTAATTTGCAACAAAGTAAAGTTTAGGGAACGATTTGGAATAAAAAAAGATAGTTGGTAAACTATTTTAGATCACTTTCCAATCAAGAACATCTTTTAAAAAAATAATAAAAAACATCAAGAACACAATAAACAAATGAATATAACGAACATTGTTAATTTTTTTTTTGACAATTCGTTAAACTAACTTACGGATAACAAAATAAAACATTAAATGGATATTTGATTCGAAAAATAATTTAAAGAATGCATCTCATTTAAATGTGATGTGCCTGTTTTGACTGGGGTCAAAAGCAAACACACTAAGGGTGTGATGTTGAGT